>MJUU01054744.1:64593-86946 GCA_002080025.1 Modiolus philippinarum | reverse complement strand
CGGATCCTGTCAAAACCTAGAATTTTTCTCTAATAGATAAATGTTTTAGTCGTTCGATGTACAAGCCTAGTCTCATACAGGTAAAATATTTTTGTCGCTCGGTGCACAGATCTCACTGCAGTTGCAAAAAGAGAGAAACATCAAGGAAGAAGCCAAAACTTAAACAAAACCGTTTTCAATAAAATTGGAAATAGGAATTGAATATCTATCAATCAAATCTGGATATCGTCCAATACATTTCATCAGAAAAACTATTAATCTGCATTTCTCGAAGCCCTGATTTAAAAGTTTACGAATTAAACATCTGTGTCGTTTCAAAAAATCTTGATAGTGACTACATGCTCTACCGTAACGGGTTAATTGAGAAATATATACTCCATACGATGGGGAAGACGGAATATTACTGTCGAGGTGTGGAAAGTTTACAATATCAAAATTGAAATCGTCTCTTTTGTCATAAATTCGTGTGCTGAGGTTGCCACTGTCGTCAAACTCCAAAAGTAAATCTAAAAACGAAACAGAATGGTCAGTATCTGTAGTCTCCTTTATTTCATGTTCTGGGGGATATATTAATGGAATATAGTCGGCAAAGTTACTATTATTAAGCGACAAGACATCATCAATATATCTGTATGAGTAATTAAAGGATCTAGCCTCTTTAATTTTATTTTGTTTGACCAAATTTTGCAAAAATTCTGTTTCGTAAGTGAACAAAAACAGGTCGGCTAAGAGAGGAGCACAATTCGTTCCCATTGGAATGCCGAATGTCTGTTGGTATATCTTGCCCCCGAACTTGACAAATATTTTGTCAATGAGAAATTCCAGCATGCTGATCACCTGTTCTTCAGTGTAGTATCGTGTCTTACCCCATGGTACTTTGTTAGTAAAATATGTAGATGTATATGCTAAGGCTACATATTTAAAGCTCTGTCCTTTTTTGTAAGAAAATGCGTTCTTGATAAGATCAATCAAACGACTTTTCAATTTTGAATGGGGAAGAGTAGTATAGAGTGTAGAAAAATCGAATGTTTTCAACGAGTGGATCTTAGAAAGTGACCGGGTTTTCAAGTTGTTCAGAAGATCTTTAGAATTTTTTAGTATCCACATATGATTGATGCTACTACGTGAATAAACAATGTCACAATATTTTTGCTGGCCTTCTTTCACAGCAGTCAAAATCTTAGTTAGGATAATGGACAGTTCTTTAGTAGAACAATTGGAAGAGACGGCAATGTACCGTTGTTTGTACGGCAACTTATGAAGTTTGGGTGTCCAGTATAAACTAGGCAAATCATTAGATTTGCCATTGGTAGAAATGTTTAATGATTCCATAAACGATTTATGAATTGCCAGGATTTCATCTTTATCTATAGTAATATTTTTGTATGTGGGACTGCCTGAGCCTTTTTCTACGCCAAGTTCTTGTATTAGGCAATCATAATAGTGCTTTTTGCACACAAAAACAACATTGTTTGCGGCTTTGTCTGCTGGGACGACAACATACTTTTCGTGAAGGGATGAAAGACAAGATACAGCGTCACCGTCTTTGAAGATAGATTTGGGTGTTCTCTGTACGCAGTTTTTCAATTTATGTATTCTGCGTAACACTAAAGACCGGATAGCTTTTACCCACTCTGACAATGTGTTGATGTCATCAACTTCAGATTCACGCTTAATCCAGGATCTGGCATATTCCTCAACTGCGTCCATAATGATCTTAAAATTATGATTCCAGTTGATACGTTGAGGTTCCCTGAATTCATCCTACATCCTTCAGCTTCGTACACCGATCTTTTGATATACATTGACGAAGATGGACGTTTGAAATCAAAGTTTTGTGACAAACGTGATGATTTTAAATTCCCAATCGTGAACTTTCCCTTTTTGAGCAGCCGTATAACTACATTGTTGTACCTCACCAACCGATGGAGTTTGCATTTAACATTTGATTCGTTACTGTCGAGCATGTAGTTAACAATGATTTTTTAAATAGAGCAAAACACTTTCCCAAAAGCTGCTAAGTCGGGACTTTGTTCAGCCTTTTTTTCATCACTTTAGAAATTGTATGGCCGTCATCATGACATCATCAACAAATATGACGTGTTTATGTCCCAAATGAAAACGGACATTTTCAGCTAGATTTGCTGATTTGACATAACCGGTTTTGACTCAAGCATGGATTGGTTCACTGATAGTGTGACGATTGCCGCTTAGTGTAGGAGGACATGCTTACCCTTCCGGAGTACCTGATGTCACTCCCGGTTTCATGGAAGTTCACACTATGAGTGCTTGTTCTTAATGTCGTCTTTTTCCCTGCCTTGTGGCTTTCTCACGTCCTTGTTCATGTTGTTTTTTCTTTGTTTTTCTCTATGGCCATTTTTGCCATGTTGTTGCACCCTGATTTTTGTGATTATTACTTCCCTTGTTCCTTCGGTATTCTACTGCCGTTGATCTATGTTACTACGCGTCATAGATGTGGAATGGTCAAAACCAAATTAAACTGGCAGGGTGCTCTTCGGGACAGGTTAAACTTTATCAACACATGGGACCAGTGCAAACAGCAGTAGGATATACCTATTTTTTCAAAGTGTCTGGTTATAGGACAAGAATGTTTTCACAGCAAAAATATGCATCGATTCTTAACATTTTCAGATACAGGATCTCTGAATGCTGAAAGACAAAAACTTAATTTTCATATCAATTTTTCCCTTTTTGCATTCAGTTTTTGCATTTAGAGACTATCGGTATGGGATAACCAGCTATTAAAATGGCCTATTCTCCTCTGTTGAAACTTTTGAAGAGAAATCTTAATTTATATACTCACTTTTGATATTTATTTTCATACCATAAAACAATTAATTCTATAAAAAACTGCACATAATTACAACTTTGTGCAATACTCTAGTGAATGGATTTAGACATTGGATATAAAAAATTGTCATTCTTCAAAGTTGTAACCTTTTTGACGAAAATTGTTATACCCATTTTATACATTTTATTCCTTTTTACATAATAAAAGACCGAAATCAATAAATAATTTCAATAAAAATTTATTTTTTTACATTATTGTTGTACCTGTATCTGGATTTAGCCATGATCGGTAGCGGAAGAAAAAGGGGAATAACAGGAAACATCTTCCCTTTCTGAGCAGCAATATACCTACCTCTCCAGCCTATGGAGTGTACATTTCACAGTTGATTCGTTACTGTCGGGCATGCAGATTATACAGTGACCTTTTAGTAAGAGCAAAAACACTGTCCCAAAAGCTGCTTAGTCAGGGATTTCTTCAGCCTTTGTTACTTTCATCCCTTCAGAAATTCTATGGCCGTCACCATGACATCATTGACAGATATGACGTGTCTGTGTCCCAAATGAAAACGGACATTTTCAGCTAGATTTCACGTCTTCACGGATTTGACATAATCGGATTTGACTCAACCCTGGATTGACTCACTGATAGTGTGACGGGTGCCGCTAGCGGAGCAGGACATGCTTACCTTCCGGAGCACCTGATGTCACTCCCGGTTTTCATGGGAGTTCACACTATGAGTGCCTTAGTTCTTAATGTTATCTTTTTATTTCTGTGCATTGTAGCTGTCTCACGTCCTTGTTTTGTCTTTGTTTTTATCTGTTACCGTTTTTGCCATGTCTTTGGACTTCGATTTTTGTAGTCATCGCTTCCCTTGTTTCTTCGGTATTCTACTGCCGTTGTTTGCTACAATGACTGAAAATTACAATAATTATAACATGCTGCAATCTGACAAGGGAAAACACATAAAAAAACACAAATAGAAACAAAGAGAAAGGAAAATAATGAAAGGAACTCAGGACAACCGGACTTGGTACCGACACTAGAAAAAGCCAGTGGAAGGGTTAAGGTTAATTTATTGGTACCAAAATTTCTCCTTTTTCTGTCCTGTTTTCCTATAGTATAAAAAAACATACAAATACACCCAATACGGGTTTCACCAACATTATACATGTTATCTACTTTTCATATCATAAAAGACCAAACCTGATAAATAGTTGCACATATTATTTCAATTTTGTTTTTGCATTACTATAGTGTATGGAACAATGCAGTAGTATACCGAAGAAACAAAGAACTAGGTTACATAAATCAAAGTCCAGAGACAAGGCAAAAGCAAGAACATCAGAAGACGGAAGACCAAAGACGCCACACAACCACAAAACACAAATACAACAATATAAACTAAAGCACAAAAATGTGAACTCTCAAAAAGAGTGACATCAGGTCCTCCGGAAGGGTAAGCATGTCTTGCCTTGTATACAGCATCCGTCACACTGTCAGTGGGTCAATCCAGGATAAAGTCAGAATACCTGAAGGAATAAAGAACAAGATTACATAAATCAATTTCAAGAGACAAGGCAAAAGTAGGAACAACAAAGACGGAAAACCAAAGACGCTACACAACCACAAAACGCAAACACTACAAATACATCAATAAAAACTAAAGAACAAACAGTTTGAACTCTCAAAGCGTGACATCATGTGCTCCGGAAGGGTAAGCTTGTCATGTCCTGCACACAACCTTCATATAGTCAGTGAGGCATTTATGGATTGGAAAGATCTGTTTGGTAGCTGGTGGGTTTTGTAATATCTACATGTAACCCGTAGACAAAACCAATAAAAATCAATGGTACGTGTCACTTCTCTAACCCTCAAACAGTACCAAGGTAAAACTTGGAAAGCTTCTGTATATCTCTTCAGTATTCAGACAATAACAATGACAAATTGGTACCAGAAACATCACTAACAAAGACAAAACTTAAATTCAATAGACAGATATTAAGACAACATTAACAACTAAAGCACTGACAGTGTGAACCCCCATAAAAACCGAGGGTGACATCAGGTGTTCCGGAGGAGTAAGCATGTCCTTTTCTATATATAGACCTTTTTATTCAGAAATTCATGGGTGCCGCCATTGCCGACTTCCGAATGTACTTGTTACCGGAAGGGTGTAACGTTCGTAACGCCTCGGTTTGTCGATCTATCGATATAAGGTATAATAATACAGGTGTCATACTTCAATCATTAATTAATCCAATAACACCTGTTGAGAAAGTGATCAATAGCTATTCAAGTGATAAAACAGATATTATGACATCAAAGAAACAGCCTAATAAATATTAATTTATTACAAATAACTGTAAATTAAGTATAAAAATTAGCCATTTTACAAGTTGATAAGAAAACGGAACTTTAAGGGAAAAAATGAAATTCAAAAGTAATTCAGATTAAAAAATGAAATTCAAAAGTAATTCAGATTAATAAATTAATCATTTATATTTCAGAAAAAAAAATATTTGAAGTATTCTTTATAGATTTTCCGAAAGTTTGGAAAAGAAAACTTCGATATAAATATCTTTATAAAAGATTTTAGACAAGCTAACCCGGAGAGCTAACCATGATAAAAGAAATAATGACTTTATGTTGAATGCTTTTAAAATATCTGTTTCTAAACATTTTGTTTGTTTGAGTTCAAAACCTCGAGTTGAAAACAAACAAAGGATTATTTAATTCAAAAAGTTTCTGTTAGAATGGAAAAACCAGAAAATCGGCAAAACAATGACATCAAATATAATATATTATTTATCTGCATTCTTATTAAAATAATGCACTTGGATGTCATTCTGCAAGAATTAAAAAAAAATAGTTATATGAAACAAAATAAATTCCACACCCGAAAACACGGAAATTCAAGAACAGATGAAAGATTAAAAGATAAAACGCATTATTTGAGTTGACAGATAGCGTCCAACTTGACGACATCTAGATATTTCAAATAGCATACCGCGAATATTTATTCCTTTATTTTGCAACTCATTTTTTTTTTCATTTTGGAGGTGGTTCAACCTATGTTTTGAAGATAAATTGGTTAATGTAATGAAAATATTAAGTATTTACCAAATTTTGATATTGACCGTTGTTATCTTCCTGCAACTAAGAGAAGATAGCCAAATTTTTTGTGCTAGAAAGGAGCAGCCAGTTTGAAAAGTGGTTTCGTGTGATGTTGTGACAGTATTTTGTTATATTTCTGAAAAAAAATATGTGTAGAAATAATTTTTTTTCTGAAATTCCATTTCAAGACACGTACATAAAAATTTCATTATAAAATCCAAGAGCTTTTTCATTTCTTTGTGAAAGCAATCAAACGGTCAAAATATTAATTAAACTGTTTAAACTATCACACCTTGTAATTGTCATAAGTCTCCAGGTGTAAAAATCTACCTGGACAAAACCGTTTATTGTCACGTGGACGGAAGCATAACTTGCTGAATTATGTAATATTCTACAATATGCAAAAAATTTATTGTCAAAAATATTACAAATTCAAATTCAAATTCTAAATTTTATTTAAATTCGATATGATATGAACAATATAGAACACAAGCTTTAGTAAAAGCTTTTAGCATCGACTATTAATAACAATAACAGCACAACATAAAAGCATGCACATATACATTAAGACACATACAGACATTAAACACAATGATATCAGTAAAATACATACAGGCATAAAGCACACAATTGGCATAAAAAGCATCGGCACACATTTAAACATTAAGAAACGTTAAGCATCAATTAAAATACATGCAAGCGTTAAACACACAGTTACATATAGAACACAATACATAAAAACAATAAATTAAAACACAAAGCACTAAAAGAAACATTTAAATTAAAAACTACAAAGCAAATACGATTATAATAAAGCACTAATAGCAGCATGTTATTTTAAATCTTTTAAATTGTGGTTAAAATGGTTGCAAGCACACTATTTGTAAGCTTATCCTAATTAACAAAGGAAATAGAAAGCACAAGGAGGAAATAACAAAAAAGCAAAAAAGAAAACTATATGCAAGCACAGCATTGGCATGAGCCGCCTTCAGGGTCCCATGCTTGAATCAATTTGTCAGGCAACTCATTCCAAATCTGTGCTGCATTGTATCTAAAAGATTTAAGGCCATACCTTGTTGTTCTTACTCTTGGTAAATTTACTGTATGTTGAGACCTAAAATTATAATTTTATTACCTTTTTTCATATTAATTACAATTTGTTAGTTGATAAAAATTTAATGTGATCAATTATTTATTGTTTCAGAATGGATACATGTTTGAAAAAACGTTACAATTCTATTTTTTATGTTTGAAAAAACATTACAATTCTATTTTTTACTAATTTAATCATGACAAATGACCATACGTTTCCACAGTAAATAACCGAGTCTACACCCTCTTAATGGCGGACGCATATGCGACACCTGGCCGTCAAGTTCGATAACTCAGTAGTCACCAATTTCTAAAATCGTCTATAGCACCCGTCACACTGTCAGTGGGTCAATCCAT
Organism: Modiolus philippinarum; assembly: GCA_002080025.1. Classification (NCBI taxonomy): domain Eukaryota; kingdom Metazoa; phylum Mollusca; class Bivalvia; order Mytilida; family Modiolidae; genus Modiolus; species Modiolus philippinarum. Next base: position 79,571 of record MJUU01054744.1, on the reverse strand, counting down.
GGTAAAGTCAGAATCGGTAATGTCAAACCCGGGAAATCGTAATCTGGCGGAAAAAAATAGTTTTCATTTGTGGCATGCACCGACATTCCATATCTGTCAATGATGTCGTGGTGGCGGCCATAGAATATCTGAAGGGACGAAAGTAACGACGGCTTCACATAGCCCTGTCTCAGCAGTTTTTGTGACAGTGCTTTTGCACTTTCCACAAAGTCACCTCATGAACTTCAAGTTCTTCAGTAACGAATTAACTGTGAAATATACACTCCATATGCTAGGCAGATAGGTATATTGCTGCTGAGAAAGGGAAAGTTGATAATTGGGAAATCAAAATCATCACGTTAATCATATAACCTAGATTTCAGACGTTCATGTTTGTCAATGTACATGTAAAACAAAAGGTCTAGGTAGGAAGCAGAATATGGTGTATCGGTTGTCCGTTTAATTTCAATTTCACTGGGGTAGATCCGATGTAAAGATTCTTAAAATCTTGGGTTATGAAGAGAAAACACATCTTCTATATATCTGAAGCTGAAATAAAAAATATTTTATGAAAGGATATGGAGTAAATAACATGAGACCATAACACATAAGTTGTTTTTGTTTCTGTTGTAAAAAATTGGCTTCATACGAAAAAGGAAAATGTCAGCTAAAAGGGGCGCACAATTTGTTCCCATATGAATCCCTATTGTTTTTTGAAAAACGCGGCCACCACATTGAATTACTAGTAAAATGTTGTCGATTAAAAATTCAAGCATCTTTATCACGTTATTTTCACTGTATTTCCTGTTTGACTCAGTATGATTTTAAAAAATATATGTTTTATTTATTCCTATTTCCCAAAAAAGAATACTGCATTCTCCGTTTTTGAACAAAAACATTGACTTATTGGAAATTACTGTTTTACGTTTATTATGAGGAAGGGTTGTATAAAGCGTAGAAAAATCAAACGTTTGAATGCTATCGCAATATGCGCAACTGTTTGAGAAGAGCTGTTCAAGGAGACCTTTGGAGTTCCTAAGAATCCACATCTGATTCACGCCGCTCGTAAAAAAGGCTTTTTCGCAGTAGCTTTTCAGACCATCTCTAACTGCAGTCAATAAAGTGGTAAGGAGTTTGAATAGGGGCTTAGTGGTGCATCTGGCAGATCCTGCAATGAATCTCTGTTTGTAGGGATTTTTGTGAAGCTTGGGTACCCTTTAAGGGGGTAGACCTGGGGTAGCCCAAAATTTTCCTCTCGTTTAATTTTCTTAATATTTTCAGTTTTTAAACTACACATGTTCATGTCGACTTTCAGCAATTTTCAACAATTTTTACCGTCCCGTTTTATGTGTAATGGTCATCAAAGATACCCTGTTTCCTCATATTATTTGGTCCGTTCAGGACTTGATTGTGGTGTATAAAATTGGCTGTAATTAAATTTGTATTTGATCTAAAATTATTTCAAATGAAAAATTCTGTAGTCTAGACATGTGTGAAAGTAAGCATGAATAATGATAGTTAATTTAACTAGTTTGAACTGAAATACATGGGTGTTCTGAATAGTATAGGCTGAAATTTTTACTCTATTTTGATCACTATTAAACACTTCTTGTAAAAATTTCTGTCGTTTAATTTTCATCAAAAACTGAGAATAGAAAGAAAACTTGTATATGTAAGAAATATTAAAATTTTAGAAAATTCTACCGTCCCATTTTTTCTAAATTTAGAATAAAGTGCGTAAAAAACAATAAAATTGCTGAATCTTTGCTATAAATTACCTCCCTTGGAAGAAATCTGACTTTTACATATTTTCATTTTCTTTGAACAGCATTGCAAAAATGGAGGGTAAAATGCACTCATTATAAATAACTGGATGTTGGGTATTTGTTTTCATAACAAAATTAATATTTATTTGCTGTGTGGAATTTCTTTTTTACAATTTTAAAATGTTGATATTACCTATTGTAATGATTCTATTTGTTTGCGTAAGTACTAAAAAAGTGAAAAACGGAGTTCAGGTCTACCCCCTTAAATGTAAGAGAGATAACTGTTTTCTTCGTCCACTTGATCGATGGATACTAACACAAAAGTTTGATTTGTTATTATTTCGTCCCTAGGTATTATAGTTGAGATATAAGTAGGATTGCTGGATGAACTGTCAATACCCATCTCCGTAACAAGACAGTCTATATAGTGTTTCTTACATACAAACACAATATTGTTAGATGTTTTGTCTGCGGGTGCTATAACGTATTTTCTTGGAGGTTTGTCAATGTTTTTTGCAACAACAGGATCGTCAAATATACTGGACGTTCTGATTTTCATATCTGTTTTCAAGCGTCGGATACGATTAATAATTAATGACTTAATCGATCTGATCAAGTCTGACAATATATCCACATCTTCTTTTTCTTTCTTCGCCAACATTCTAGCATAGACCTCATTATAATCTTGAAGATATACTTCCAGTTGTTGTGCTGAGGTTGACGGAATTTTGGACCTTTTGAAAAGATGTCTTGTAATTTTTGGTTTTAAGACATTATCAATATGGAATAAGCAACTATAAGAATTAGTTATACTTCAAAATTATTATTTCTCGAAATGAAATCTTAATTGTTTTTTATTCATTTTATTATTTTTTACACCATGAAAGACCAAATCAGATAATAAGTTGCACACGTAATTTTTGCCTCATCCCTCAAAATTTAACACTACCGGTATGGATTATCTCTTTTTAATGATATTTGTGTTTTTTTTTTTTTTTTTCTTATACAGTGAAAGAGAAAATCATGGTAATAATTTTCCAAATAATGTTAATTTTGTTAATGTATATGTTGCCACCGGACACTACCGCAATGGAAGGATATGTTTGGCTAACCATAAATTACCGTTTAACCCACCATCTCTTTTGAATTGTCTGTACCAAGTCAGGGCCAATGCGGTCGACAATTTTGCTGGTGGTTTTCACCTGACTAGACTGTTTGTCTTGTTGACTTCGGTTCTTGACCACTCTGATCGGTAATTTTGATATAACCCCATTTTACATAGCAATTTATTCATTTTTGATATCCCGTCATCAATCATAAAAAAGGAATTTCTCATTTAAAGTTATGTTTTAATAATATACATGGGACACCAACTTTTTGTATCACAACAGAATTGGACCGCAACTATTATTAAATTTTTTGTTTTGCACCATGGTCACATGCCTTAATAAATCTTAGCCGGTCCTTTACTATCATTGTCATCGGTGACCCATGCAGGAAAGCACTTAGCGTCAAAACTAAGTGGATAATTACAACAAATAAACAAACACAGGGCAGTCATCAGGTCGATTGTAACGAAGCTACACATAATAAAACAGTGAGATCATGGTACTTATAATTTTGAAACTATAAAAACATTAATAATGATAAAATGCTAAAAATTGAAAGTTTGATAGTATATACATATAAGAAATTCTCTCCATAACTGAAATATATAGAGAGCACGCATCTCTCATACATTGAATTTCACCACCTTAAAAAAAGGGTTGCGTGCACGTGTGCGAAAACAACTGAGGGCTACGTGACAGCCCTCTACGCGTTGGACTAACAATGTACTTTTCTTCCAGTGCATATGTTTCTGCACTGCAATGTATACAGATACAGTTACTCATTGCCTCAAAAAGTGTCAAACGTTATGAACATTCATATAGTTCTAGATAAAGTTTTTGAACAATGCAAATGACTAAATACCGAAATAACTGTGAATTTAAATTCTGCATATGCGCATTTCGACAAATTATGTCTCTTCAGTGAAGATAAAATCTAAACGTTATGAAGAACTTAAAATTAGATATATATCGGCCTATGAGTTTTCTGTTGTCACATGTCTGTATTTCAATTACTTGGATCAGTTATCGCGAAAAAGGAACATTTGTGCAATTTCTGATGATACTGTATAACAATTTAGGTTGTATAATAACATTTGGAGAATTGCCCGTGCCACTTACATCTAGCTTTAATTAATAAGGAAAGGATATGAAGGAAATGCACATGAGACAAAGTCTCTACAAATACACGATTAAACCAAGGAATGAAACAACTATTTTATTGTTGTTCTTCATCTTGAAGTCACCATGTGGCCTTTAACAATGAGCTATTTTCATATCTCATAGTACGCTCAAGACGGTCAATAGCGCTGGTTTAAGTGGAATTCATTGCTAAATGTCGAGCAACGATACATCAATGTATCTTCTCTTTTGTTCATGGATGTGGGGTTTACAACAAACATTAAATTAACTGGTAAAGTGTTCTTACAAATGTTGTCATCGTTGCCCGACATCGAGACTCACAAAAGAAAATCAATACACACAAACAACTGCAGGACATTTATTGAGTCAAGTGCAATAAACTTTGGCACCACGAGCAGGAAAATAAATAAAATTAAATCTCTTTTCTTCTCTTCAAAATTTGCCTCTACCTAAGAGTGTTTCACTTAAAACAATGTGTCTTATTTGTCCTTTACGTTTGAAATAATTCCTGTGAGCTTAAATATATATTGATTTTACCACGGGTTTGCCCTTTATTTCGATATTCGCTCAGGGATAAATATTTGGCATAAAGGGCCAATCCGTGATGAAAGCAGTATATATTCAAGCTTCCAGGAATTATTTCTTAAAATATATAACTATAACATGACACATTGGATCAGACACAGGTTATACAAGTTACGGGGTTTTCTCCCTTACAAATGAAATGAAATAAATCCAAAAGCAATATTAGTATAAATGTTGCGTGGAGATGTCTCGAATACATCGGCAAACGAATACCAAAACAAGAATGAGGAAAGGGGGGATTCGAAAATCATAAATCCAAAATCACGGCAATTCATATCCAACACAAATTGAGACAGTATGACAAAGACAAAACAAATAAAACAAAAATGATCAAGAACGCCACATAACTAAAGGACTAGCAGTGTCAACCCTTTTCAAAAACTGAGGTATCATCTGTTGCTACGGAAGAGTAAGCATGATCTGCTCCTCGCGTGGCACCCGCCAACCTGCCAGTGTGAAAAGTGTTTTGTCACAGTCGGTGTTAGTCAGTCCGGTAAAAAAACTCTGGGTCTACCGAAAGATATCTTTTCTCATTTGTGAAATAGAAACATTGTAATGGTATGTCAAATCATGGTGACATCCGTAAAACTTCTGTAGTGACAATTGCAACAGTGACTGAATATACCATTGATGTATAAGTTTTTGAGACAGTAATTTTGTAAACTAAGTTTTAAGTTTGCAGGTCGGTGTATCTGTTCGTGATGCGAATACTTCATTTTTGAATAGATGTTGATGATACTGTCCAACTAAAGGGTGATTGTAAGGATTGATATATCTCTTGAATCCTTAAACCTTCCTAATGTTATTGGTAAGTTTTATATGAGGTGTTTCTCTGTATGCAAATTATTTGCTTTGCATTGCCATCACGCCTGTGCATCTGTATGGACCCAACCAATCCGGAAGAAACTGGCCTTATTTGTAAAATCTATGAATATTATATCATAAAGAACAACATAATGGAGTAAAATATATTATTAAATTATAAGAAATATACCAAATATTCGCAGGATTACGTATAGTCTTCATCTGAATTTTAGCCACTTATGTCATTTTTAAAAAATCTGAATTAGTCAAATATCGTCATTCTTTAACCGGTTCTCACTTACTTTACCTTATGAATTGTTTACGTTATTATATTTTAGGAGACATTTTTCAGTGGCAGGACATTCTTAGATTTATCAAATACGGTTAGTTTGTTCAGATCGACTCTCTTCATGTTTTGTTGAGACCATCAAGACATGAGAGTCAACTCTGTTGAAATTTTGCCCACAATTATCATAACGGTTCATCAACTACGTTGAAAAACAAGAAAGCTTTTTAATAGTCACAGAGTAATTATTTTTCTGGAAAATCATTTAGTAACCAACCTCTTTTTATGTCTCTAAGTAATTTTTATACGAATTACTCTGCCAAAGATAAATTTAAAAAGTCTGTCATGTCCATAAATCTACAGATTTAAGATTTCAGTAAACATATGTGTTATGGTCTCATGTTCATTTACTCCATATCCTTTCGTAAAATATTCATTATTCGTGATGTCTTTGAAGAAGAAATTTTAAAGTTTTTTTCCGCATTATAACTATTTAATTCTCTTGTCCACGTTTTTTTAGTTGAATTTGCATTACTTTTTGACAATGTCAATTCATAAAGCATTGGAAGCAATGCAAGATTCTAGTTTTTTTACATTTTGACAATGTCTTCTCAAGCATAATCATCTTGGATAAAGGAACAGTACACAACAACAACAAAGTGTACATGGTCATACAATAACAAAATAACAATTAAAGCAGATTGACAATGCTGCGATTGACATTTATGCTAGCATAGCGACAAATACATGTATTACTTTCTCCCCTTCCCTGCAGCTCGTAAAATTGCAAGCCATTTTTTAAGTAACGAGCGTTGATAAAATTCTGGGAGACATCTCCAGCCATTTTAGATTTTTACCGTTCGTTTTAGACACATTTCATGAGAGAAAAAAAAAAACATTCTCATTCAGCTAGGTCGAATGTTAAAGAATAGTTATTCACTGCCGATGGAAAAAAAATTATTTTAAGATTCTAGCTAAAAAGTTCGCATGTTGAAAAATCGAAATTTAAAAAGTATCTCGATTGGATATTTTTTATCTCACTCCTCCCTGAAGGAGAATCTATAATTCTAAAACAGGACCATATACAAGCATTAAGAACATAGTATGCGAGAAGGTTATAGTTCTTAACAACAACTCCATAGTACAAGGATTCATTCATTGCTTCTCAACAATCCTAAGAAGAAACTATTAAAAACAAATGCACAAGTATAGACACAACACATGTTGAAACAAAAGAGTAAAAACTTGACATAAGGGACTATGAAATAGTAATCTGCATAATTCGGTTTAATTATTCACTTATGTGCCGACAAATCCGGAGCACCTGATGTCATATCCGGTTTTAATGCTTTTTCACACTGTTTGTGCTGCTTTAGTTTCTTTTGTGTTGTTTTATATATCAAACTGTAAAACTTTTAGTTTTGTCTTCGTTATTGATGTTTTTGCTACCGAATTGTCCTTGTTTATGTTTAGATTCATAAAAGCTTTTCACAAATTCTATCTTTGATGTTTTTGCTACCGAATTGTCCTTGGTTATGTTTAGATTCATAAAAGCTTGTCACAAATTCTATCTTGGTAGTATTTGTGGGTTAGAGAAGTAACACGATTTTAATTGGTTTCATTGTGTCCACCATAGCTCTTGAGTACAGAATGATTTGTGAAATGTAAAACATTGGCTACATTCCCTTATATAATATTCCTTTGCTTGACCCTTGTGATGGATGCATTTTAACTACCTCAAAAGCAATTTAACACGACATATATTATAAGTCCCAACTACCGAATATAACTTAAAACAAATATAATACTTTTCTACATATCAATGTTAAATAACTAAATACCGAAGTAACTGTAAATTTAAATTCTGCAATGTCCCTGTTATGTTTTGTTTCAGATACCACACATGCAACCACATTCGCATCATATTCCCTTTCTCTTGCACGATATATCTGCAATGAAGGGATGTGGAGTAAATGCACATTAGACAAAGTCTCTACAAGTGCATGATAAAACAATGCAATGAAACAATGTTTTTATTGTTGTTCTTCATCTTGAAGTCACCATGAGGCCTTCAACAATGAGCTCTGCTCTTACCACATAGTAGTTCAAGACGTCCCCTAGCACAAGTTTGCAACGCTACAGCCACCAATTGCAATGGATGCGGGGTTCTCAACAACCATAAAATCGACTGGCAAAGTGTTCTTACAATCGTTGTCATCCGTTGCCCCACAAAAAAGACTAACAAAAACCTTCACATAATTTAAACAAGTATAGGGCACTAAACTGATATAGAGCATACATCTCTCGCACGGATTCCACACTGCAGTGAGACAAACTTCTGTCTAAGATATGCAATAAAGGGATATGGAGGATATGCACATTTGACAAATTCTCTAAAATAAATGGTAAAACAAAGCAAGGAACAACGTTTTGTTGTTCCTCATCTTGAAGCACCTCGAGACCTTCAACAACGAGTTTTGCTCATACCTCATAGCAAGTTTAAGACAGCCCCTAACATCGGTTTCAGCAGTCTTTTGTCTTATCATAAAAATTGATGGGCTTGATACTTTTGTAAACTATAAATTGAAAAGAGATAAACCTTTTTACACCAAAACGAGAGATGACAAAAAATATGAATTTCTCGAAAAAAAAATAAATAAACATCAAAAACAAAACAAACAAATCCAGGGTAGTAGTAAATAGAATCTCGGTGGAAAATGACAAACCATTTTATCATTTTCCCAACTAATTGACTGGTCCATTGAAAATCCATTGATTATCTGGTTATGCATGACAACAATATACACAGCGTACAAGCAGGTCTTACGGGGGTTTGTTATACCGGTTTTATGGAATGCCAAACCTTCCATTGTGGTAAGGTCCGGTAGCAACTCAAGAGCAAATGGTTATTGAAAGGTCATAGACAATTAAAAGAAATGCCAGTACTAAGTTAAAAAAAAAAGAATCCCGAATCGAGTTTGGACCGAAACTTCAATTTTTCCACATGGGACTGATATCTATTGGAAAACTTATTGAATGATCGTATGAGACGGAATTTTTTTAAACCTTGATTAATAAGGCGGTCACGGAGATGGCAATTTTCGTCAAATTCGAGATATTTGTCCAAAAGGAGATGTAAACGAGAACAAAAACAAAGGATTTGAATTTACATTAACACTGTTGTAAATATCTTATAGTTTTATATTAGTATGTTATTACAAATGCATCCTTGGCTTTTGCTCTGCCAGATAACAAATGCAATGCACGCCCTTTCTTTATGTGTAGACAGCCTTTAATTTTATTCATTACAAGCATTCATTTTAGAATTTCCGTATTTATAGTTTTCTAAATCCCTGTGTTATATTTCTGAAAACATTCATAGCAATGCAAAAATTTCAAAAAAAAAGAAATGCTGAGTTAGTACTCGATCTTTAATCAATAAAGACAAATATAAAAAAAATCGAAATACAGATATTATACAATTATGGCCTTTCGTAGAGGTGATACTTATTTTATTTTTGTTTTTGATGGCAACCTTATTTTGAACATTAAGAATTAAAAACAATATGGTTTCAAATTTGGTAACTTTCCTGAAACTTTAAAAGACCCACACGATTTGGAAATTTTACCTGGCAACCATGGTTTCTAATAAATGTTTGGTTCATCAATCATTTTTAATAAAAGGATTACAAAAATTTTGATTTAATTTTTGGCATATTTCCTGAAATTCTCAAATACATGTTTTTTTTTGTTTTTTTTGGGGGGGGGGGGATTCTACTTAAAACCATATTTCTGTTAATATATTTTATTGAAATCAGTCATTTCAGTATTGCAAACGCAATTGATTCCAGTTTTGGTAAATTTCCTGATACCCTCATAGACTTGAACTCCATTTTAGCTCACCTGGCCCAAAGGGTAGGTGTGAGCTATTGCCATCATTTTGAACAATAACTTCAGTATGAAGATATTTGCGTCCGTCGTCTGTCGTCCGTTCATCCGTTGACTTTTCTCTTCTGAAAACACTGATGCAAATTCTACCAAACTTTACAGGAATGATGTATGGATGGTTCTCTACAAAGATTACTCATTTGGTTCGATCCGATTAAAAAACATGGCCGTAAGCGCGAAACTTTGGTTTAACATTGAAATCTATTGGAAAAATCACATTTTCATCTTCTGCTCTGAAACGGCTGAAGCAAATTAAACCAAACTTTACAGGAATTGGTGTACTACAGGAACTCAACAAAGATTTTTCATTTTGATCTGATCCGACAAAAAATATGGCCGCCAGCACATAGCATGGTCTAACATTGATCCCTATGGGAAAATCACATTTTCATCTTTTCTTCCGAAAGCATTGAAGCAAATTCAACCAAACTTTACAAGAATGATGTATGGAAGGTCCTTTACAACATTTGCTCATTTTGTTCCGATTCGTGCTGCCAGCGCAGAACTTAGGTTTACCATTGGACCCTATGTCAAAAATCACATTTTCATCTTCTCCCCTGAAAAGGCTGAGGCAAATTCAACCAAACTTTACAGGAATGATGTACTAAAGGTCTTTAACAAAAATTGCTCATTTTATTCCGATCCGATAAAAAACATGGCTGCAAGTACAGAACATACATGTAGTTTACCATTGGACCCTATGGGAAAATCACACTTTCATCTTCTCCTTTGAAACCCCTGTAGCAAATTCAACCAAACTTTACAGGAATGGTGTGCTAAAGGTCTTCAACAAAGATTGCTCATATCGTTCAGATCTGATTAAAAAATGGCCGCAAGCACATGACATAGTATAACATTGGACCCTATGGGAAAATCACATTCTTATGTTCTCATCTGAAACGACTGAAGTAATTTCAACCAAACTTAATAGGAATAATGTTAAAGGTAATTTACTAAGATTGCTTATTTTGTGTCAATCTGAAAAAGAAACATTGCCGCCAGTGCGGAACTTGGGTATAACTTTGGACCCTATTGGAAAAGTCACATTGAATCTTCTCCTCTGAAACTGCTGAAGCAGAGTCAACAAATCTTTGCAGGAATGATTTACTAAAGGTCCTGAACAAAGATTGCTCATTTATTTACAGTCGGATAGAAGATATGGCCGCCATTAGGAATATGGTTTCAGATTGTACCGTATGGGAAAATCACATTTACATCTTTTCCTCTGAAACCAGTGCAACAAATTCCACCAAACTTTACAGGAATTATGTATGGAAGGTACTTTACAAAACTTGCTCATTTCATTTCGATCCTACAACAAACATGGCCTCCATTGCAGAACTTAGTTTTACATCGTAGCCCAGTAGCACAATGAACTTTCCTATGTTATGCTATAACAACGAGACTTTTGAACAATATCAGTCGTCATTAGTGATGTTTGAAAACACAGAAGTATTTAGGAACTCGTATTCGCGCTTAATTAACTTTATAACAAAACTTTTCTTTATATAAATAGGCACTTACATCATCAAATGAATCCGAAAGAATAATATCAGTTTTAATGTTGGGGAGAGATGTCTCTGTAGGATCACGTAAAAAAAATACGTATTATCAAAATAAAAATTCCCAAATCAGCCCTTATTTTCAGCACATCAGAGACTCAAATATTTTAGAATACGACCCCACACACAACAAAAAAAAACAAAAAACAAAAACAACACTTTGACAGACAAAACCTCATTCATGCATTTGATAATTCAGTGCGACGATTTTAGTTCTCATTTTCGGATATCAAATGCAAATCTCAGGAACTTTATCTCACTTATGTTTATTGCTCTCCTCCTAGTTTGGTTGAATTATTTTTGTTTTCCAGTTTCATTTACTAGCGTGTAAATTATTTCTACAAACATTTTTTTCTGGCTTCTTAGACTCCTTCGAATCGTTTCCAGTAAATATCTGGTATACGTTTTATCAATAAGAAGAAATGTGATAAATCATAGAAATAAGGATGGTAGTTTACTTATTGATTCAATAGAAACTGAAGTATTAAAATAACAAGATTATTCCATTATTTGCTTGTATGTGACGCCTGGGAAACTCGATGGTCATAACTGAAGTTTAGTTAATTGATACAAATACAGAAATTAAGAAATAATCCATGGCAGGTATATGGTTATTGGAAATTTAACCATGGGCTTGGCCTTTATATTCGAATTTAACCCTGAGCGTTAGCGAGGGGTTAAATTTACGAATATAAAGGCCCAGCCCATGGTTAAATGACAATAACCATATACCTGCCATGAATTATTTCGATTCTAATATGACGGAAAATGGAGTTTTCCATTCTGTAGCAACCTAAGAGAAGGCGGATTTCCCGTCTCCATTGCTGTTTGTGTCTATGACGTCACAATACACAATCTGACGTTTTCAAACAGATGCAAGTTCAAAATTCAAATCGAAAGCAAACACAATACACATTTACTTGTCTGAATGGCATGATTTAGTTAAAAACTGTTCTCAACATTTATTTCCTTCATAAACAAAGACGAACAAAATTAAAAACATTGTTGTTTTTCATCCCGTTCGCTCATTTTCCGATACCATTTGCGCATGTGCGAAATATATGGTTATCGAGTATTATACTGGTTGACGATTTACAGGAGCCATGTTAGAATCGTTTTTATTGTAGTCAACCGCTTCGGGGCGATTCTAAAATCCGGACAGATAGAAAAAAAAACTAATTATGTCACCCCAGACTTTGTCGGGGTGACATGTTGTTATTCTACGTTTCTTCTGATTATTGTTATTCTGATTATTATGTCACCCCAGACAAAGTCGGGGTGACATGTTGTTATTCTACGTTTCTTCTGATTATTCTTCTTCTCGTTCTTCTTCGAATAAAATTTTGTCCGAAGGATTATTTTGAGATGGCTTGATGAAATGTTTTGAAACTTTGTATGAAGTTGGACCACCATCCAAAGTTTTAAGTTTGACATTTAAAATTTAAAAAATGGCCGCCATTTCCAAGATGGCGGCCGAAAAACGTCAAAATTTCAACATTGTCTGATTTCAACGAAAGCTGATGTTAGGTAGATTTTGAGGCTGCGAATAAGAAGGAGCGCAGAACTTAGGTTTACCATTGGACCCTATTCCAAAATTCACATTTTCATCTTCTCCCCTGAAAAGGCTGAGGCAAATTCAACCAAACTTTACAGGAATGATGTACTAAAGGCCTTTAACAAAGATTGCTCATTTTATTCCGATCCGATAAAAAACATGGCTCCAAGTACAGAACATACATGTAGTTTACCATTGGACCCTATGGGAAAATCACATTTTTTATCTTTTCCTTTGAAACCCCTGTAGCAAATTCAACCAAACTTTACAGGTATGACGTGCTAAAGGTCTTCAACAAAGATTGCTCATATCGTTCAGATCTGATTAAAAAATGGCCGCCAGCACGTGACATAGTATAACATTTGATCCTATAGGAAAATCACATTCTCATGTTCTCCTCTGAAACGACTAAAGTAATTTCAACCAAACTTAATAGGAATGATGTTAAAGGTAATTTACTAAGATTGCTTATTTTGTGTCAATCTGAAATAGAAACATTGCCGCCAGCGCGAAACTTAGGTTTAACATTGGACCCTATTGGAAAAGTCACATTGAATCTTCTTCTCTGAAACTGCTGAAGCAAAGTCAATAAATCTTGGCAGGAATGATGTACTAAAGGTCCTGAACAAAGATTGCTCATTTATTTACAGTCGGATAGAAGATATGGCCGCCATTAGGGAATACGGTTTCAGATTGTACCCGATGGGAAAATCGCATTTACATCTTTTCCTCTGAAACCAGTGCAACAAATTCCACCAAACTTTACAGGAATTATGTATGGAAGGTACTTTACAAAAATTGCTCATTTTATTTCGATCGTACAAAAAACATGGCCTCCTTTGCAAAATTTAGTTTTACATCGTAGCCCAGTATGTCAAGCCATACTTTTCATTATCTTCTCTGAAACTATTCAAGCAAATGTAACTAAACTGTATTGAAGGTCCTTTGCAAAAATAACTCATTTCAATAGGATCAGACAAAAACACCAATGGAGAACATAGCTAAACATTAGACTCCATTAATAAAACATCTTGTTTGGTCATGCATGGCATATAAGCATTTTGTTACGTGAGCAATACAGGCTCGGTCTCTGAGCCTCTAGTTAAATTGTAGGTAGGAACCATACATTTTGTTTAAATAAAATGAATTATTTTCAATCATTGGATTGCAAAAATCTTTGACTTGGAAGGTAATTAGGGCTTAACTTACAAAGTGCGGGATAGCTGTCATTTGTGACAGCCATATCTAATTTCCTTGTAGGACTTCGAATTTCATCATAATTCAAATGCAGTTGGTATACTGAATTGGAAAGTTTTCGACGTTTGAAACAGGGTTCAATTGTCCTTTTTGCTAATTGGGTTATACAGTCTGTCTGAAACTCATTAGACTTTGAGACAGAGTGCAAAGAAAGATGGAAAGGAAACAATGATTCTAGTTTGGTTTTGTATCAGTGTCTTATTACATAAAATGCGTTTGTCTCTAAGCACAATGAACTTTCCTATGTTATGCTATAACAACGAGACTTTTGAACAATATCGGTCGTCATATAGTGATGTTTGAAAACACAGAAGTAATTAGGGACTCGTATTCGCGCTTAATTAACTTTATAACAAAACTTTCCTTTATATAAATAGGCACTTACATCATCAAATGAATCCGAAAGAATAATATCAGTATTAATGTTGGGGAGAGATGTCTCTGTAGGATCACGTAAAAACAAAATACGTATTATGAAAATAAAAATTCCCAAATCAGCCCTTATTTTCAGCAAATCAGAGACTCAAATATTTTAACATACGACCCCACACACAACAAAAAAAAAAACAAAAAAAAACCCAAAAGACAATAACAACACTTTGACAGACAAAACCTCATTCATGCATTTGATAATTCAGTGCAACGATTTTAGTTCTCATTTTCGGATATCAAGTGCAAATCTCAGGAACTTTTTCTCACTTATATTTATTTCTCTCCTCCTATTTTGATCTCGGTTTGGTTGAATTATTTTTGTTTTTCAGTTTCATAAACTAGCGTGTAAATTATTTCTACAAACATTTTTTTCTGGCTTCTTAGACTCCTTCGAATCGTTTCCAGTAAATATTTGGTATACATTTTATCAATAAGAAGAAGTTTAATAAATCATGGAAGTAAGGATGGTAGTTTACTTATTTATTCAATAGAAACTGAAGTATTAAAATAACAAGATTATTCCATTATTTGCTTGTATGTGACGCCTGGGAAACT
>MJUU01054744.1:35383-48025 GCA_002080025.1 Modiolus philippinarum | reverse complement strand
AGTGATATCGGTCTATAGTTAGATGGGTCCGTTTTGTGTTCCTTTTTAAAGATTGGCACAACACGAGCAGGTTTCCACTTACTAGGATAAACACCTATGATAAAGGAATATCTAAATATTTTCAAAAGTGGTTTACAAATGGACTCTGCAGTCCCTTTAAGCATTTGGTGACTGATACGATAGATTCCAGATGCCTTTCCTATTTTTAGACTTTTAAAGACATTCTTTACATCATCTTCAGATATATTAATATAGTTTTAATAACTGGTCTGTTCTAGGGGCAAGTATATTGGAGAAATTTTCATCACTGACAGGCGAGATCGAGCAAAAATAACCATTCAGTTAATTTGCTTTCGCTATATTAGTGTGCTCGAAATCATTCGTCTCCCAATTAAAAAGGGGAGGTAAGGTATAGGTTTTGTCGGTTCCCTTCATTAACATTTTAATCAATCCCCAATAAGATTTTGAGTCTTTGACAAGAAAAGAGTCAACAATTTCATCAGCAGAGCAAAAAACTGTTCACGTGCATATTTTATCACATTATTGACTTTATTGCGTTGTGTCTTTTATTTATTAAGGTGGGTAGAAGTATTACTCTCTCGGGCAATGCTATGCAATATATCTCTCTTTCGCATTTCCTTTCTTAATTCATTATTGAACCATGGCTTATCATTTTGACGTATTTGTACCATTTTAGACGGAATAAACAAATCAATAAGTTCAAAGTATTTTTAGTAAACATGTCACACATACAATCTATATCAGCTACTGCATCTAAAAATTCGTCCCAATCAAATTCATTGATAGCTGTATTGAGTCCTGCAAAATCACCATGTTTATATAACCAAACCTTCCTTTTCAAAGTTTTGCGTCTGAATTTTGTTGTTGTTATGCACCATGAGGTGTTGATCTTTATCTATCGAATTTTGATAATGTAGCAAAAATAAGCATGCTTTGGACTGACAAAACGGGTTAATTTTCCCCATTTTACCTCTTTGTGCTATTTATCAAATATTCTTCTATTTAAATGATCAATGTACTCCTGATAAAACTTTTAACCTAGTAGATTCCAATAATTTTTCTCAAATACAACAGAAATTTCGCACTTAAATCCATTGTTCCGATTACTGCAAACTGTCAAAAGCTAATGTGAGAAACTTGGAAAATAGATCAGAACAGACTATTGGTTTTTCTTAAAAATATTTGAAATTGGATTTATTACATCTTTAGAAATTTTAAGGTTGTTCCAAATCAAGTAGAATGTCTTGATTCAATTAAGTGCACGATATTGCATAACATGATTAGGACAGAAAAGTACCTTAATTCCAACGTGTTAAAACAAGGCTAAAAAGAGCAATAAACTACTGGATTAAAATTTATAGAAATCCAGTATTTGATGGGAGTACTTTAATAAACCACATTCCCTTTATACATTTCATTGCTTGATTCTTGCAGCAAATGAAATTATTGCCTCAAAAGCAATTCAAGATAAGTTGCCACCATTGATTTTAATGAACATATTCCTCTGTATCTTTTGATATTACAGCATTATAATATTTTGTCCATGAACACCAACTTTTCATTTTATATTCTCCACTCAAGTACTTTTAAGGAATCTCGAACAAAGTTTCAAGAAATTGACATTACTCCTTCATCCGATTTTCAAGACATACAAAGTTTTATTCAGAAAAAAATCTAGAAAATTCAGTGATCCTTTTTTATTTGAATACTGCACTATTAATTGAAAAGAGATTGACCTTTCAAAGCCAAACGAGATTATCCTCAGTGTAAAAAAATATAGACAAAAAATAAAAATTTAAAAGCAATAACAAAGCAAAAAACTCAAGAGTAGTACAACAAAACATCTCAGGGAAAAAGTAATAAACTGGGTTTACATTTACTCTAGTAGTGATTACTTATTTATCTGCAGTTTGTATGAATTTCCTTTGATCTGCATTTCCTGGTATTTTCAGTACTGAAAGGCCGTGATATAGAAAATAACATCAATGTCGATGATCTTGGCCATTGAAGACATCAATGTCGATGATCTTGACCATTGAAGACATCAATGTCGATGATCTTGGCCAATCCCAAACTCTGTCTTCTTGTTTTTTAATAATTTTTACGTTTTGATATGAGTATATATTTTTTGTTTTACCTTTTATCGCAGTTGGACAAGAATTTTAACGTGTTTGTTTATAGAAAATAACGGGTCACTGTCGAGACGTCTCGTGCGCGTTGCTATGGGTCGTATCCATACGCGTCATACATTGAATTTATGAAGAATGCACATAAATTGTTGCAAAAAGAGTTCATTTACCATGCTTTTCAGCTCATTTGAATTTATAATAGAGTTCTATTTAACATTTTTCTGAATAACCGATAAAAGAAATATAGGCCTTTTTTGATACGGAGTTTATTATTCTTGCTTCGTAGCCCGCCCTAACGGGCTCACTTGATACTGGTCGTGATAAAGTTCCGTATCAAAAACAAAATGTCCTATATTCCATATTTATCGACTAACCGACTGAAAAAATCATTGCACTGAATGCATGACAGTAAATCTAAACATTCCTTTGAAAAAAATATTGTAGACTGTATTAATAAAACGATTTTTGCTATAAGCAACGGATGGATATGGAGTAAATGTACATGAGACAAAGTCTCTACAAATATATGTTAAAACAAAGCAAAAGAACAATGGTTTTATTGTTGTTATTCATCTTGAAATCACAACAATGCGCTTTTGCTCATAACTCATAATAAGTTACAGATGTCCGCTAGTACCAGTTTGGGTGGTTCTCATTGCTNNNNTTTTTTTTTTTTTTTTTTTTTTTTTTTTTTTTGCCAACGCCACATCCATGCTCTACATTATTCACGAATGCGGGGTTTTCAACAAACATAATAATAACTGCCAAAGTGTTCTTACAATCCTTGACATCCAAAAAAGACTATCAGTACACAATCACAACGCCTACACAACCATAAGGTACTCATCAATTCAAAAGTAATAAAATCATGACATGTAGGCACAATAAGCAGGTGGTCAGGATGATACTTTGATAGTACAAAAAATAAAAATGTCAAAATTTTAAACTATAATATATTTAATAAATATATAATATATTAAGGTGTCTCAGTGGTATTTTTCCGCCATTTGTGTGTAAAACTTGTTCATTTAGGTTTCTTTCATTAGAAAAATTAACAAAAAATAGATATTTAAAATGCAAAGAAAGTTCCAAAGTATATAAAATTATTATTCCTAATCACTTTTACAACATTTCCACTACAAAAAGATGAATTAAAACACACAAGTTTTAAATCCGTTGCTGGATTTACAAAACACAGAAATTAAGCAAGGGAGGTTATTTGATAAAAGAATTTAACATAGATATCACTGAAGAAATTAACATTTCACAATTTATCTCTCTTATTTCAACGGTGACCCCTAATTTTTATTTTTTATATGTAAACTATATAATGAACTCAAAACACATGCAAAGTATGAACAAAATCAATAATAGATTTGTAAAGCTATTCCCTCAATTAGTCATTTTCCCTATCATTTCTTTGTATTAAAAATCCTGAAATTTTCAATTTCATTTTTTGCGCTTAAATGTACGGTGACCCTGTTACGGCACATATTGTCGCCCCTGCACATATTGTCGCCGGCGACAATATGTGCAGACGTATCGGCACATATCGTCGCCCTGCACATATTGTCGCCTACACATATTGTCGCCGGCGACAATATGTGTAGTACATTTTCGGCACATATTGTCGCCAGTTTTAAAAGAACTTGTATTTGATTATACATTACAACAATGCTGAAGTAGCAAGTGTAATTCACTAATGCCGAATAAAATGTCTTGTGTTGGCATGGAAATTGAGATTTGAAGAGAAAAAAGTAGTTAAAACAAAGAATCTCATGCCAAATCAGAATTCTAATTTGTCCTAGGCTTCATTGGGGGTTTAAAAAAAAATAAAGTTATTTTTCTCGCCATATCTGTAAGGTTTGCGAAAAAAAGAAGGTCATAGAAAATAGTGGAACTGTTAGGGAATGTGGGGACGCTTAGAAAAACTTAATCTATGTCCTATCTCGAATAACCTTTATTCCGAAAACCTTACCCAAACCTGTATGTTGTTTCTCTACCAATATTGTGGTTTTTCATGTTTATTCTAAATTATTCAACCCGATACCTATAAATTTCGAGGCTTTCTTTCAAATTCCATAGAATCGTTGTCACTCATTATCTTTGTACGTTTAATTCTTCCTAATTATCCCACGTAACTGTTGTTCTTAAGTTTTAATTCTTAAAAGATTCATGTCATCTTCGCTAGCCAAGGGTTAGTGGATAGTAACCCTTGGCTAGCGAGGATGGATCAATGCCAGATCCAGGTTTTTGGTTTTCCCGATAATTATCTTCGGTGATTTCTATTCATAATTAAATCTCCATTTCGATGTTTTCTAATTATGATATTGTTATTCCGAGAAGCTGCAATCAAATTTCGTCCGTCAGAACTTTTTTCATTTAAAGATCTTCTACGTGGATTTAAATCAAACTGTCACCATTCCCTAATTCAAATTAATTGCAATTTGATATGTAAAGAAAGATTTTCTTCTAGAGATTAAAACAAACGTTGTAGTGGTTCTTATAATATGCTAAACCTGTGCTATTAATTTAGTGACGAAAATTTATTCAAAATTGCTTGCAGCTGGAAACTTAGTTAAGCATTGTACTGTATTGAAAATGTATACAAAGATTCTTTAGAGAACCGCTGAATGGATGTATTGAAACTTTGTATGAATGTTCGTTATGAAGTGATGACCAAGTGTTTTTAGTTTTTTGTGCTGAAACTTAATTGTAAATAAATAACCGCAAGCGGATATTGGACTATGCATAGGGGTGCCAGGTGCTTTAACTTTTTTTTTCTGGAAAAAATAACTTCCTACAGAATTTAGGCAAGAATTGACACCAAAACCCTGCAAGCATCAACTAGACACCCCTCCAATTTTGGTGGCTCGACCCACAGGTCGCCATCCACGAAATTGACATTAAATTTAATTGAAAACAAACAACACAAAGTCTGGCAAGGGGCAAGAAGCATCATACACCAATGTAACGAAAAATTTAAGCCATGGAATACATTGGGTTTAAAGATAATAAATTAGTCACGAATGATTTACTGCTCTTGATTAGATTCAAGGATCTAAAGGAAAATCTATTTGATTTTCATGAAGAGGTTTTTGAAAAAAATCAAGAATCCATTATATTGAGAAAAATCAGGACACAATTGGGGACTAAAAATAGCCGGGATCCCAATCGTTCAGATAGAATAATTGAGCAGTTTGAAAATAAAGTGTGCTTGCACAAGTGCACTAAAAATATCAAGGATAAAAATTTCATCGAGAAAAAATAATCCGGATTAAAAACTCTCCTCACAACCCCCTTTAAAATCAAATGATAAAAGAAATGAAAACTATCATTGAAATAGCCAATTTACAAATGTTTCATCAGAGCATACAAACTCGAATACCTGCAAGAGCTAAGTTTAATTTTGTTCTAAGTAGTATATGGGTACAGTTAGGTTAAAAATTAAGGTAGTGGATCACCGGAAGTGAGAAAGACCTGAAAAAGCATCACCGGAAGTCACGTGACTGAAATTAGAAGTGGTATGGTTGTGCATGCACAACCGGAAGTGGGTGCGTACCCCCTATACGCCATCATTTTCCGGAAATGACGTCATAGGTTATTAAGTGCCCCGTAGGGATGTTAAATACAGTTTGAACAGCGCGCATGCGCAACCGGAAGTGGGTGTGTATCTCCTTTAGACCGCCATATTGACTGGAAATGATGTCATAAATCACCATGTGACCCCGCATGGGTCTTGTATAACATTAGTACATACCACATGGGTGACCAGAAGTTGGATATTTTCCCCAATCGGAGATCGGAAGTCTGTTATTTCCCAAGTGTTAACGACTCGGGCTTGGTCGCTCGGCAGTTACCATAGTGTTGTAATTTTTGAGGTGTCTTCAATCAGGTCCGCGTTCATAAAGACCATTTTTTAAAGGGGACAAAGCTCATGTCATTACTTTCTGCTTTATTTAGCTTGTTAATTTTGTTATTGATCCAAGGTTAAACAACCTTAACCCTTTACAATGATTCCAAAGGAATTGACTCAGTAGTCTTTGTCCTATTCAGGCTGCTATACAAGGCTTTGTCACGTGGGAGTTTATGTTTGGCTCAATACTATGCTCATGAGTTGCTCACGACTGTGCTAGAATGCTCATTTCAATTTTCGGTGTATGTTGTGGTGGGATGATAGGCTATTGTGGTGGTTGTGGTGGCGGTGGGTTGTGGTGGGGTGGATGGGGTTTGGTGATAGGGGTATATCACCTTATCTTTTTGGGGCATACTAATCGCAAAAATTACTAGTAGATACATTTTTATTTTCATTTCATTGAAACAAAATCACAGTAACATTCTAATTATCTGTCTTTACATTAATGTCAATTTAGATTTCTGTCTTCAGTACTGGTTCTTCCGTCACAAGTATGTCCATCCTCTTTACATCTAGTGTACAGGCTCTTTTATATCCATCCTTTTCAGTTCTACTTCTGTGTCTTCAAACACTGGTACAATCGTCTTCAGTTCTGTCCACTAATATGGTGTAAGGGTCACACCTGACTTTGTAGGAAACAATGTCCATTCTCCATTGAGTACGAAATACTGTAAAAGTAGTAATTTTCGCGATGTACTAATTTTCGCTATTTTCGCGGTTGAAAATAGACCGCGAAAATTAATACCTGCAAATATCTCAGAAACAGTAAAAATGTACTAATATTTTCCTAAAACCGCGAAAATTGATACCCGCGAACATGGCACAGTTCAATAAATCGCTAAAATTAGGAACCGCGAAAAGTAATACGTTTACAGTACTTTCTCACACAAATCTTTGACTGAGGTGCTTTGATGATGACTTAAATATCTTTTCCAAAATAATATGACCAGTCCACATGTTCTCTATTTTTCACTCTTTGAATCATCCTTGATGATTTTTTTCATAGCTTTAGCGACGATACCGGTCTTTCTCTTGCCTGGCATGACTGATGCAAAACTTCTCTGCTCTGCCTTTTATAATTAAATTACGTTGTTTCGATGGCTCTGATTGGTCGGCTACTTTTTGTAAGAAAGGATTTGATTTTCCTCAATTCTGATTGATCAACCCACTGTAAATCTAAGAAAGCAACGAAGAAAGGTGAGGTAATCACATTATCTAGGATGCGAAAACTAGCTTAAGGTAGATGGGTAGTCCAATTTTTTTTCCATAGATTTTCTTTATTTTCTCAGGAAAGATTCCTTATTATAATAGCATTGAAATAAAAAAATAAAAAAGGGGGGTCACCGTGCTTCTTTTTAAAATAACTGATATCAAAATAATCAAATATTTTTAATGAATATATAGAGAAAAACAGGTATATTGTTGATTTCTTTAAAACTATTCCATAGATTTTTTTCTACTTTATTCACGTGTTAGCCCTTTGAACATACTTTCAAAAAATATAAAGAAAAATGGGGGTCACTGACTTTTTTTTCCATAAAATTTATAAAATGTGAATTTTCATAGTGATATCTTTGTAAAATATTTTTATCAGATTATCTCCCTTTTTCAAATATCTTGTTCCAACTTATTCAATTATCAAGTTACCATGCCTCGTCTTATTAGATAAAGACATGTAAATTCAACTCCATGTAGGTCCTTTGCATATTGTATTATGAATATAATATTGATTGATTTATTACAAATAAAAATATTTGCATATTTAAAAAGCAGATAATACCACAACAACATAAATAACGAATTCAAAATGGCGGAAGACTACCGATCTACCTTAAATGGATACTGGCACTCAAACTCCCATGAAGATACCATTAGGTGGAGGACGATATTCAGAGTTGACAGAAATGGAATGTGGATCTGAGGTTTAGGGAAAGAGACTCGTATTTAAGATAGAACTATTGACGGTTAGGGTTAAAAATACAATAAGACATTACATTTCAAACAAGAGGCTCTCAAGAGCCTGTATCGCTCAACTGGACCATGGCTGGCATAGATAAAAAGCATTTCCTATCGGGTCCAATGTTAAACTAAGTTCTCTGCTGGGAGTCACCTTCGATTGGATGAAGATATGCCAAACACAAATTTGCATGGGCCACGGGAGGACTTTTGTGATCAGGTTTAATTCCAATTGGATCTGTGGTTTCAGAGACCTAATTCTTTTAATGGAAACCAATATCTTAATGCTGGCAGCCATATTGGATGAGGTGTGGTCCTCCCGGATATCTTTATTAGTAGATACCTTCAAAGTACCATTTTGTTCTATTTGGACAAGGTGTTTTAGAAACGGTCTTTAAATATGTTTGAATGTTTTATCCATTTCGACCCATTTCAGACCACCTTTCAAATATAATATGGGCAGGGTTCTCCTTATTAACTAGTGTTTACATATTTCTGGAAATAAAACATAAAATTTAGAAGAATACTTTTTTCTAAAATTTACTTTTCTTTTTTGGTTTCAATGGCAACTGAAGGCTCCACCATCCATTACAACCCATAAATGAACACCATCTTTTAAAAAAAGGGCAGGGGTTCCCCTTATAATCTAGTTTATACAGATTACTGAAATGATAAATAAAATATTTAGCAGAATATTTTTTTATAACATTTCAGTTGTCTGATCTGATTTCCATGGCAACTGAGAGCTCCACCATCCATTACAACCCATATCAGACCACAATTCAAATACTGTGAATGCACTATTATTCGTGGGGAGCCAATTTTCGTGGATTTCGTGGTTGACTCTAACCACGAAATTAAAAACCCAACGAAATACAAAGTTTCCATAACCTTTCAATGGCGAAAGTCTGAAACCACGAATTTAAGAACCAAGGAATGTATGAATTTTAGCAAAACCACGAAAAATGGAACCCACGAAAATAAGTGCATCCACAGTAATAATTTGGACAGAGGTTCCCCTTAAAATCCATAGGGTCCAATGTTAAAACTATGTTCCCCGCTGGCGGCCATCTTGGATGAGGTACGACCCTGTCGGATACCTTTTTGGGAAGGAACCAAATCAGAATGTTACTGTGATTTTGTTTAAATGAAATAAAAATGAAAATAGATCTAATTCAAAATGTATCTAAATGTAATTTTTAACGATCATTATACTCCAAAAGGATAAGGAGTATTACCAAATCATCAAAACCAACCACCTCCACCACCACCCCCACCACCACCACCACCACAATAACCTATCATCACACCAACCATGCCACGGAATAGTGAAATGAGCACGCGAGCACCGTTGTGAGTAACTTGTTAGTCGTGTCAGCATGCTCATGAGTCATGTAAGCAGTTGTGAGTAGCACCATGAAACAAGAAAATGCATTACTGAAGAAACTCACAAATACAATTGCACCCCTACATCCATAAGAACAAACCTAATTTCCACGATAACTACTCATTCCACCACACCACTATAATAGCCTACCACCACTACCACCGAATAGTGAAATGAGCTTAGTCGTGACCAACTCATGAGCATAGTATTGAACCAAACATAGACTCCCACAAACCATCGTATGAAAAGCCTGAAAAGGACAAATACTATTGAGCTACTTCCCTTGGAATAATTGTTAAGGGTTAAGGATTATATCTTTCCTTCGATCAATGATGCAATCAACAAGCTAATAAAATCAGGAAGTACTACCATGAGTTATGTCCCCTTAAAAACAAAAAGGTCGCGGACCTGATTGAAGACAGCCAGTTATGTCCCCTCAAAAAACAAAAAGGTCGCGGACCTTATTGAAGACAGCCAGTTATGTCCCCTTAAAAAACAAAAAGGTCGCGGACCTGATTGAAGACAGCCTTAGAAATACAACATTTTGACAACTGACGATCGACCAAGCCCTAGTCGTTAAGACTTGGAAAATACCCGACTTCTGGTATCCGACTCGAAAAATAACCATTTTTTGTCACCCATGTGGTATGTGCTAATGTTATACAAAACCCCTTGACATCATTTCCAGTCAATATGGCCTAAAGAAGATATACAACCACTACCGGTTGCACATGCACAACTTTTCCACTTCTACTTCCAATTACGTGACTTCCGGTGGCGTTATTTCTAGTCTACGTCACTTCCGGTGATCCATCACCTCAAATGCTAACCGAACTGTGCCCCATTACTACTGTCCTACGCTATAGATGTATAATATAACTGTTCTTAAACAATTTCTTGAAATCTACTAAAACTGCAAACTTACTTTGAAAATATTTTGTGTTCACAATTATTTCTTATACAAAACTTTAAAAGGATTATTAGTTTAAACACTTCCAGGAAATTTATCGAAATTGGGACCGCTATCTAAATTACAATAGCGTTCTTGGCATTTGCAGACTACATGCACAATTCTGCAAGAAAAAATTAAAATGTGGAAGGAATTTATGTCATATACAAAAATGAAATTTGACTCTTTTTGTCTCTTGTTTCCCATCAATTCTGATAGCTTATTGTATGCAGTGTCAATAAAAATTCAGCTCAATGAAATTCTTAAATCCAAAAACGGAAGAGTTCAAGTCGCAAGAAATGCGTGACTGAAGGACGGAGACAAAGACAGTATACCCGAACTTTTACTCTATAGCGCGAGGAAAAAAAACAGCAAACACATCAAGCCAAGAAGGTAAAACAACGTCACAAATACCTATAAGTGTAAAGTGCTACATAAATCGCTCCAGACAGGTCAGCATGATCTGACTGCTTATATATGGTACCTTTCGCAAAGCACAGTGGCAAGTCATTTTATACCAATAGCGATCAAATAATGGTGAATCAATAGTTATAAAACATGCATCTACTGAAAAATGCCTATTTTCATTTTTTAATATAGTTGAATTTAACATATTTCGGTCTGTCACACTTTAAACTTCAGTAGGTGGTTGAACATAACCTTAGCATATGTTTTAGGGTAGAAATTTCGCACTGTTGTCAAAATCGCTCTTTAAATTGAAGGCGCGACAATGGTGAATGTGTTGTGAAATGCTGATATCATATGCTGTAGCTTTTGAGAATATAACTACTAAAAACGGAAGTTCACCATTGGAATAACCGAACAATCGCGCTTGTCGCCAAGTTTTGATTGCAGACATTCAAAGTTTCCAGTCTAGAAATTCAGGTCCATGTTTGATGCTGGTAATAGTATATTAGTAGTTCCTTTTACTTTTAGTTCGTATAGGTATATAAGATGAAGATAATCATTATTTAGAAACGTTGTCCATATGAACCATTACATGTAACTCAATTTTTGAATCTTCACACTGAATTATCCGCGAAGCCGATTATGTAAAATGTCAAGAGCCTGAAATAGAGTTTACGAGTCAATAAACCCAAAATATAATATAGCCATTCCTTTTAATTTAATATAATGCTGTTCAAATACTCAAAAATGGAATTGTTTTGCGGGAATTCCCTTTATAGCGTCACGTATACAGCAGCATTTAGTTTATTTTTTGAATAAACCTAAACTTTTTAACCAATAAGAAAATGTCTAACATTCAAAATTAAATTATTGTCAGTTTCTTTAAATACATTCTTATACATACCGTATTCGACCTTATTAGCGCCCCTGCTCCAATAAGCGCCCCCTCACCCTTTTTCAAAGTCAAAATGCACAAGCGCCCCCTCAAAACTCCCAAACTGCCAAAATTTACTTACGTTTCTTTGCCGATGTATGAGTTTTAAGCGGGTATATTATCGCCGTAATTTTAAGAAACAGAATGTTTACATACCTCCCACGACTCCTGAGTAACGATATCTATTTATTTATGCCGAATTCGCGTGATTAATTACTGTTACTTTCTCGTTTCACCACGATTTAAACAACCGGAAGTTAAAGACGCATTATAGAACTCAAAAATAATGACGGTAGCGGACATGCATAAATTCCGGTTTTGCCGATTCAATTAAGCGCCCCCGTTTTTGAATTTTCTAAGCGCCCTGGGCGCTTATTGGGTCGAATACGGTATACATAAACGAGAGACTCTCAAGAGCCTGAATCGCTCACATGTGGCCTATGCTGCAAAATATCCTATGTCAAAACTATGTACCCCGTTGACAGCTATCTTAGATGAGATACGAACATAAAATTCACAAACTTTGAAGAGGGTCACCATCGGAATATCATGATTAAATTTGACAGAAATTATTCAAGCAGTTTCAGATCATAAGATCTTTAAATGCATTTCCCTTAGGGTCCTGTGTTAAACTGTGTTCCACACTGGCGTTTTTTTTTAATGAGGAAAGAACATAAAAATCACAACAACCCAAGGACTATCACCAAGTTTATTCCAATTCGCTAGGTATTTTAAGAGGAGAAGATCTCTGAACGATCAAAGAAAATGTGTTGAAAAGACAAAATAAATCCAAATTTTTCAAATAAATTTTACCACAAAACTGGAGAAAAAGATCAGAACAATACAGAAACCTGGAATCGAAGTGTTTACCAAGTCCGACTACCCCGAGTTCCGAGTTCCCGAGTCGAAATCATTACGCTTATCGTAAAGTTTTGTTTTCAG
>MJUU01054744.1:17626-34707 GCA_002080025.1 Modiolus philippinarum | reverse complement strand
TCACCTCAAATGCTAACCGAACTGTGCCCCATTACTACTGTCCTACGCTATAGATGTATAATATAACTGTTCTTAAACAATTTCCACTTCTACTTCCGATTACGTGACTTCCGGTGGCGTTATTTCTAGTCTACGTCACTTCCGGTGATCCGTCACCTCAAATGCTAACCGAACTGTGCCCCATTACTACTGTCCTACGCTATAGATGTATAATATAACTGTTCTTAAACAATTTCTTGAAATCTACTAAAACTGCAAACTTACTTTGAAAATATTTTGTGTTCACAATTATTTCTTATACAAAACTTTAAAAGGATTATTAGTTTAAACACTTCCAGGAAATTTATCGAAATTGGGACCGCTATCTAAATTACAATAGCGTTCTTGGCATTTGCAGACTACATGCACAATTCTGCAAGAAAAAATTAAAATGTGGAAGGAATTTATGTCATATACAAAAATGAAATTTGACTCTTTTTGTCTCTTGTTTCCCATCAATTCTGATAGCTTATTGTATGCAGTGTCAATAAAAATTCAGCTCAATGAAATTCTTAAATCCAAAAACGGAAGAGTTCAAGTCGCAAGAAATGCGTGACTGAAGGACGGAGACAAAGACAGTATACCCGAACTTTTACTCTATAGCGCGAGGAAAAAAAACAGCAAACACATCAAGCCAAGAAGGTAAAACAACGTCACAAATACCTATAAGTGTAAAGTGCTACATAAATCGCTCCAGACAGGTCAGCATGATCTGACTGCTTATATATGGTACCTTGCGCAAAGCACAGTGGCAAGTCATTTTATACCAATAGCGATCAAATAATGGTAAATCAATAGTTATAAAACATGCATCTACTGAAAAATGCCTATTTTCATTTTTTGATATAGTTGAATTTAACATATTTCGGTCTGTCACACTTTAAACTTCAGTAGGTGGTTGAACATAACCTTAGCATATGTTTTAGCGTAGAAATTTCGCACTGTTGTCAAAATCGCTCTTTAAATTGAAGGCGCGACAATGGTGAATGTTTTGTGAAATGCTGATATCATATGCTGTAGCTTTTGAGAATATAACTACTAAAAACGGAAGTTCACCATTGGAATAACCGAACCATCGCGCTTGTCGCCAAGTTTTGATTGCAGACATTCAAAGTTTCCAGTCTAGAAATTCAGGTCCATGTTTGATGCTGGTAATAGTATATTAGTAGTTCCTTTTACTTTTAGTTCGTATAGGTATATAAGATGAAGAATCATTATTTAGAAACGTTATCCATATGAACCATTACATGTAACTCAATTTTTGAATCTTCACACTGAATTATCCGCGAAGCCGATTATGTAAAATGTCAAGAGCCTGAAATAGAGTATACGAGTCAATAAACCCAAAATATAATATAGCCATTCCTTTTAATTTAATATAATGCTGTTCAAATACTCAAAAATGGAATTGTTTTGCGGGAATTCCCTTTATAGCGTCACGTATACAGCAGCATTTAGTTTATTTTTTTAATAAACCTAAACTTTTTAACCATAAGAAAATGTCTAACATTCAAAATTGAATTATTGTCAGTTTCTTTAAATACATTCTTATACATATACATAAACGAGAGACTCTCAAGATCCTGAATCGCTCACATGTGGCCTATGCTGCAAAATATCCAATGTCAAAACTATGTACCCCGTTGACAGCTATCTTAGATGAGATACGAACATAAAATTCACAAACTTTGAAGAGGGTCACCATCGGAATATCATGATTAAATTTGACAGAAATTATTCAAGCAGTTTCAGATCATAAGATCTTTAAATGCATTTCCCTTAGGGTCCTGTGTTAAACTGTGTTCCACACTGGCGGTTTTTTTTTAATGAGGAAAGAACATAAAAATCACAACAACCCAAGGACTATCACCAAGTTTATTCCAATTCGCTAGGTATTTTAAGAGGAGAAGATCTCTGAACGATCAAAGAAAATGTGTTGAAAAGACAAAATAAATCCAAATTTTTTCAAATAAATTTTACCACAAAACTGGAGAAAAAGATCAGAACAATACAGAAACCTGGAATCGAAGTGTTTACCAAGTCAGGCTATCCCGAGTTTTTTTTTACGTTCGATTTTTCGTCCTTTAATGGTGTTTTCTTGTGTAATTTTCAGGTGGATTGTGACACATGGCTTTTCTTTTTGCCGGTACCAAGTCCGACTACCCCGAGTTCCGAGTTCCCGAGTCGAAATCATTACGCTTATCGTAAAGTTTTGTTTTCAGACGTAAAGAGTTGTCAATGTCGAGGTATAGGTCCAGGTATGTTGCTGATGATGGTGTATCAGTCGTGTCTTTAATCTCAAGTTAGTTTGGGTATATAAGATGAAGGTTATCCTTAAATTGACGATTGTTTAATGTAAGAACAGAAGCGGACTGGGCTAGCTTATTGTCTTTTTTCTGAGAGCCCTTGTATGAACCTGGCTTCAAACGAATAAAGAAACAAATCTGCTAAAAATGGCGCACAATTAGTCCTAATAAGTATCCCTATTGTCTGTTGGAAAACTTGTCCTCCAAATTCTAGCATTGCGATGACATTCTCCTCTGTATACTTTTTTAAAAAAGTTTTTATCTGTATCAGTGTGATATATGTTTAACAAAATAGGCCCAATCTATAACTATTACTAAATTAGGTTTATAACAAATTTACCGAACAGCGTGATCAAGAGCAAGGACAAACCAGGAGGAAACCAGCGGCAAAATTGTCGACTGCAATGGTTCTGACTTGGTACAGGCATTTCAAAAGAAATGGTTGGTTAAACCGGTTTTATGGCTTATCAAACCATCCCCCTTCTATTGCGGTAGTGTCAGGTAGCAACAGCAATTGCCATTGAAACATGTGAAAGGTCGTAAACAGTGAAAAGAATTGAACATCTCGGTATTAAGTAAGGAAAGAAAGTGGAGTATTGACTTAAGTTTAACATAGAGCGTAGAAAAATCAAATGTTTTGACAATGTTGAAGTGGTTTAGTTCAGTTGAAGATAGATATTCTAATAAATATTTTGAGTTTTTGAGAATGCTCATCTGATTCACTCCATTTGTTGAGTATACTATATCAATATATATTAGGCAAGCTTTGATTGCAGTACTAGTAAGTAATTAAGCCAGGAGCTTGGAGGGGAGTTTTGCTTTGCATTTGGCAGACTTTATTTGTAGGGGTATTAACGAAACTTAGGTACCGAGTAATTACAAGGCATTTTGTTGTTCCTTCAGTCAAAATTAATACCAAAAGGAAACTATACAGATTTGTAATTGTTTAGTATGTCCTCCCTCGGTATGGTGGAGATTTGTATGTGGGGTTGCCAGATGAATTGTTAATCCCCATGTCTATTGAGCAGTCATTGTAGTGCCTTTTACAGATAACTGTGATGTTGTTTTTGGGCCTTGTTAGCGTGAACAATAACATAATTGTCATGGAGAAAGGACAATGCTTTTGTATATCGGGATCCTACTTTACAATAAAGGGGAAACATCAGGGCTAGAATTAAAAAAAAATCACTTGATGAATGAAACACAGAATAAAGTACTAGTAATCCAGCCAACAATAAAAAATTCATATATACATTTCATTTTGTATATATTGACCGTTAGTACTGCACAGTTTAACGGATCTTTAAATGACAGTTAATTATTATCTTCCTAGAGATAATAATTCCTAAGGAAAATACGTGACATTCTACTCATTTCTAGGGTTTTTGTCGTAAATGAGTTACTGAAACCTTTTAAATACGCGGAAGAAGCGTGTGAAAAAGATTATCAACCACATAAACGACGAATGAATTGTGATGCACTTTAACAAGAAAGGGAGGGGATGAATAAGGATTTGCACTTTATATATATATATATATATATATATATATATATATTTCATTCCTTTCAAATTGTTTCGAGGTTTAATTGGTTTTAAGTGAAAGCTCTTAATCAATTTAAGCTTTAATTATAGCTTCCATTTGCATAAAATAATACTGAAATGTTGATAACTATTTCGACAAATTATGTGTTCAGAGCATATCAGATCAAAAGTTTAGAACACCATCAACAAAACAAAAGAGTTTTTGTTGAATGCAGGACACAACAACATTGTCTACGTCTAGCAGAAAAAACTAAATGAATCTTAACAAATCAGTGGAAATTTTAAGACATTTTATTTTATTAATTTTAACTTTTGGAATCCCTAAATTTTTGTAAATTTTGTTCAGAACTTAGGAGTATTTCACTCATACAAAGCTCTGTCTTTAGTTGATTTTGGCTTTACATTTAGATCATATTGGTTATTTGTACTCTATTAGTTTTCAAACATCTTTGAGTTTATGGTCTTCTAAACGTTAAGAATTTATCTGAACTAGAGAGACATAAGTTGTCGAAATGCGCATATGCAGAAACAAAATTCACAATAAGTTCAGTATCTAGTTATTCGATATATGTTTAAAACAGCACAAATGAAAAAAAAGAAATATTTAAAAAGCGCGCAAAAACACTCGAATACCTTTGTTTGGTTATCTTGTCATTACCCCCATTTAGCAATATAAACAAAGAAATTCGACCGAAAAAAAGATGCATAGCAACAATAAAAGTAAATGTGTTAAATAGACAAATAAATTCAAAATTTTCAAGTAAATTTTACCACACAACTGGAGAACGAAAACAACAATACAGAAGCCTGGAATCGAAGTGCGTACCAAGTCAGGATATCCCGAGTTTCTATTTTTTTTTTATTTTATTTTATTTTATTTTTTTTTTTTGGTTTATCTTTTGGTTTTTGACGGTGTTTTTCAGGTGGATTATGACATTTGCTTTTGCTTGTGCCGTTACCAAGTCCGGTTATCCCGAGTGTAATCTTTTAGTTTGCAATTAGTGTGTTTAGAGATCACGAACAACAATAAAAGCGTTCTTCGGTTGCTTGATTTTACCATGTATTTGTAGAGACTTTGTACCATGTGCATTTACTCCATATCCTTTCATTGTTTATTTGTGTATTCTTTATAGGACATTCCGTGTCATAACGATTATTATAAATATTAAGATACATTCTATGTTAGTATGTGTTACAGATCTTTACAAAAATGTTGCTTCAAAGATCGTTAGAATGTCCCTGTTATTTTCAAAGATATCTGATATTTAATGTTAATGGAAATCTGTCTATTAGACTGTGGGATATGCATGAGAAGGGAAAGTGTTGTCAAAGATTACTCCGTTTCTCTGTTTTACTTTTGTTTTGTTGCATAAAGCGTGGTTGATGAGGACGAAAAATACCTTGAACATATGATATTATCGAATTCATTTTTCGACCATGTGACGAGAATTATAACTTTCATGCCATACATATCTGTAAGAAAAATTGGAAAAATCCAGTCAATACCATGCCACAAAAACCATAAGGAATGGGTAGAATACTAGGTCTTCAAATCGCATAATACCAAATACTTTCACTGAAATAAAAATTTCAACTGGTATACCTAATACCGAAGGAAAAAACGAGTAGTATTTACAAAAATCTAAGTCATAAAATGAAATATAACCAATTACCAAAATTATTGTGATTTTAGTGTCTTCTAGATTTAATCGATTTCATCAATACTTTTGGATATCGATCATCATAGGATTTCACTTCATTTCATCTTTCATCTAATTATCATTTTTTATTTTGGTCGGATTAATACGGGAGATTCCTATTTCCACAATGACTCACCAAGTCTTTTGAATTTCCAGTTCTAACCCTTTGCCTGTGGTTTGCTGACACTTGCCCTGTAAATTCATCATATGTGGTATCAATCCACTTTAGACTTTTAGGACTTTCAGACTTTTAGACTTTCAGTGTATTGTTTAACACAACTAGTCCTCAAATAATCAAATCTCTTGTATAACAGTGTCTGGCATCATTGAGAATCAATCAAACAGGTCCAAACTATGTGTTTCAATGTCAATTATTTTATGATATATCTTCATTGTTTGTCTAAAAGGAAACCATCGATATATTAGGCTACATGCTAAAGTGAATTTTGAAGCAATCATAATTTGTTTAAATAACTGTCAGTATATTTCCTTATAATTTCCATATTTAATTAATAAATTGTATTAGTTTGTTCATTTACAGCAAGAGTAAAAAAGTCTAATCATTAATTACGACCTACTTAAAAGATATAATAATACATCAGCAACCAATCAAAGAAATTTGCCCCGAAACCACATCAAAATATACACGACTACTTCTACAGTTTGTTTCAAAATCCCTTTTTTTAATTAAAATCTTGTTCTGTAATTAAATAAAAAATAATAGACAACACCTATAATGGTCGAAGATTATATGAATCTAACATCGGTGAAAAGGCAAGATCAAGAAATTTCAGACACCCAAGGGTAAGATTTCAATATTTCTCTGACGAGGCTTGCCGAGTCAGAGAACCATTGAAATCTTACCCGCGGGTGTCTGAGATTTCNAAATCTTGCATTTTCAACGGTGTTTGATTAATTTTCTCACTTTCGTTCATAAAAACGTCTTTCGTCGCCATCATGTTGTCCTCACCATCCGCCATTACTTAGCGACTCACCATGACGTCAGTGACGTCATAGTATGCACGAGGCTGTCTCACATGGGGTGGTGTGAGACAGAGAAATCTTGCACCGCTAAAATAGGAACTGACCTGTCTCAAAAGTGAGAATACACATGCCACAATCCACAAGAAAAACACAAATGAAAGACAAAAGACAAGCATGAACAGCGATATGAACTCGAGATGGATAACCGGCCTTTGTACTGAGACTGGCAGACAACAGTGTTGGGTTAAACCGGTCTATCCGTATCCAAGTCTCCGTTTTCTCTACTCAATTATGTTTAGTATAATAATACTGACGCACTGTGGAAGAAAATTAAAACTAAGCCTACCGAGGCGTTTTGTAAAGAATAGCCAGGTTTTTCAGTAAGCATCAACAGTATCAGCTAGATGCCAATAAGGGTTTCAGGTCATTTGATTCCAAAGCCATGTAAAAAGATTCATGCAGACCAGCCACTCAAAATACCCTTTTAAGAGGAGAATATTCCGTCCTAAGTCTTTTTCCGGATTTTTTATTAGTTTCTTACATTTTTCTAGCATTCTGTGGTGAAGAACAAAAATTAAGCTGCTTTTATATTGCTTGGTTTATGTATTTGTAGAGACTTTGTTTCATGTGTATTTCTCCATATCCTTATATTGTTAACTTAAGTTTGGCTTTTTCACGGCATTTTACTGAAAAAAAAATATGAAAGCAATAATCTTCAAATTACGCAATACATTAGGCCAACCTGGCCAAAAGGGCCATTGTGCGCCATTGTAGTCACTGTGCGTCAGTCGTCCGTCGTCCTTCCGCAGTCTGTCAATAATTTCTAAACACTTCTTTTCTGAAAGCACTAGGCCAATCAAAACCAAATTATCACTAGGGTATGGCCTTTCAAATTATGTTTTTAAGTTTGCCTGTCAACAATATGACTGACGTTAATGAAAATAGAGGATGGGGATATATTGCAGTTTTAGCAAATAACTAAAAACCTGTCACAGATATAAAAAATCTGACGAGGAAATATGTTCAATATTATGAGATCTTTCTTCTCAATTTTGAAGGAAATCCGAAAACCCATCTTGGAGATGGTGCCCTTTTCCATAAAATTTTCGACTTTTCGGTAAATTTTTGTCAAATATATTGAAAATGATGGGGATAAAGATAAAGTTTAAATTGCAAAAATGATCAGCATTGTATCGTCTAAAGATCCTGCATTTTTTTAAAAGAAAATCTGTAGATCCATATAGAAGTTATTGCCTGTTTGCGAGGTTGATGTTTTGACTTGTATTTCGGAGATTATTTGAAACTGGTTAAGTTTGTATTACAGAAATGACTAGAGTATTTAGGGATTACAATTTCCACGTATGTCCAATAGTTTCTCATCCAAGCTGGTCGCCACCAGAGACCTTAGTTTAGCATTGGTCCTATGGGATATGCATTCAAGATTCTTTTACTCTAGAATTGATTACACAATTCTGAATATATTTGAATATACCAGTCCTTGGATTGTCCCCTTCAAAGTTTGTGATTTTTATGATGATACCTCATCCATGATGGCTGCCAACGGGGTAATGCATTCAAAATTTTTTGAACAATTCTCATTAAATTTGAACGTATTAGTCATTTAGTGGTCCCCTTCTAAGTTTTATGTCCATACATCTTTCAAGATGGTGCCAGCGAAAAGATAAGTTTAACAAAGGAACCTATTGGAAATACATTCAAAGGTTTTCTCTAGGTATGGTAAAATGATGGTCATTAAAGAAACGTAGGATTTTAGTACCATCATAAATCCAAGATAGCCATCACTGCATATCTCTGTTTAAAATTGGACCCAGTTGGGAAATGTTTTAACTGCTAACTCTTGAGAACTGTTTCATATATCAAGTTGCTATTAACTAGGCACTGTACCATTTTAGTCATTTACCAAATTTTTACATTTTTGTACAAAACCAAAATGGCTGCCACCAAGAAACGTTGTTAAACAAAGGACATATTGGGAAATGTTGTGAATTGTTAATTTATGAAATCCTTTCCATACACCAATTTGATATAAACTGAGCATTAACGATTGTATCATTCTTGGCTTATATAGAAGGAAACGCCCAATTTGTAGCGATATCTTGTTAAATAAGACAGTTGTTTTAGCCAATTTTGTTATACTAGTATTATCCTTCACAATGAAAGCATATGGAGTAAATGCAACTTGACAAAGTCTCTACAAAAAATGGTAAAACAAAGCAAAAGAACAACTCTTTTATCGCTAATCTTCATCTTGAAGTCACAATGAGGCCTTCTACAAAGTGTTCTATTCATACATAAAAGATAATTCAAGACGGCCCCGTGTACCGGTTGAAATGTCGAGATTATTCTTGTCCCTTTTAAGGATGTACCCTGGTGAGGAGCCAAAATTTTAAAGTATTTAACTTTTTTCAAATCTTGATTTTTGCAATGTTCTTATCCTATATATTAAATATATAAAGAAAACTTCATGGGTTGCTGTGCAAATTATTTTGCTACAGATGTTTGAACGTGACCAATTCTAGTACTTTTGCCCATTTTTAGGAATTTTACCCATTTTTCACTCTTTTCATTGAAAAAATCTGCTTAGAGTATTAAACTTTTTCTCATACTTTCTGACCGGTCTTTCAAAATTACTTATTGTAATTTTCTCTCCTTTCAAGATTGTGGTCATGGAGTTTGTAGTCTACCTGTATTGGGTTTTATTTGTATGTTTTTTCTAACCTATAGGGAAACGGAACAGGTAAAGGGGAGGTTTGGTTACCCATAAACCGGTTTAACCCTACAGCTTGCTTTTGCTAGTGCCGGTACCAAGTCCAGCTGTCCCGAGTTCCTATCGTTGTTTACGTTTGTCTTTTGTCTAATTTGTATTTTTCCTTTGCAGTTCCCTAGCGGATTTGGCATGTAATATAATTTTCAGCCATTGTACGTGTTTCCTGTTGTCCCTTTTATCTCAATTGCCATATTGGTAAGTAGCACAAACCCATTGTGTGTTATATAGGGTATTGTAGGTAACCTCCTAAAGAGAAAAAATAACCTGATCCACCGTTACACCTGCCTCATATTCGATGTAAAGTCTGATTTTAAATAAAAGCTGGTGTTAATTCATGGTAATAAACTCTTAATTTATTCTCATTTGTTGTAATGATATGTCAACGCCATGATGGTGACTGTAAAAAATTCTGTAGTGATAATTGCAATATAAATTGAACATAATCTTGCTGTTAAAGTTTTAAGACTATCAATTTGCTCTGTTAACAAAATAATTGCATAAATATCACAAAAGACAATAATAATGAAAATTGAAATGTACAGATGTTATATGAAAGGCAGCCAATTTCGCAATACCTATTCAAAGTACAAAGAGGATGGGTGGTAAAGATCAAATTGATATTATCCCATTTCTCTTTTTTCCTTGGGTGCATTTGCATAAAACATCGTATATAAGTATAAATAATATCTTGCACTTATGTTTTTGATTGACTCATTTTGAAAATAAAAATAAATAAATATCATAGTTACGGTTTATATAGTTTCCGTTCACTCAACAATCGTCTTTTGATTTTAATCGGATAATTTAGGAAGTGGAAAGTATTGTTTACAATGTTTCAACAAGCCGGTTCATTGACCCATCTTCCATTCACATCTCTCTCTAACTTATTCATGTGGCGAGGGAAATACATAGCTGTCGCAATGTGACTTTGTCATATGTAATAATTAATTAATCCTCACTTCATTACTTACTGCAGCCAAAGATGGCCTCAAGATATATAGTGATAAAGTATACTCAACAAGTGGAGTGAATCAGATGTGGATTCTCAAAAGACTTATTAGAATATATATCTTCAACTGAACCCAGCCACTGCAACAGTGTCAAAACATTTGATTTTTCTACTCTCTATACTTCTCTTCCACACGATAAGCTAAAGTGAGTACTCCGGGATTTAATACATCAGTCTTTCTGTACTAAAAAGGGTGAAAGAAGATATTCATATTCAGTGATAGGTAAAGATGGGCCTATTTTGTTAAACATCACACTAATTCACACAAAAAGTATACAGAGGAGGATGTAATTGCAATGCTGGAATTCTTGATTGATAACATATTTGTGGAATTTGGAGGACAACTTTTAAAGCAGACAATAGGGATACCTATGGGGAATAATTGTGCAGCACTTTTAGCAGATTTGTTTCTTTATTCGTATGAAGCCAGGTTCATACAAGGGCTAGTTCAGAAAGAAGACAATAAGCTAGCAAGATCCTTTATTTCAGTTTCCGTTATATAGATGATGTTCTTTCATTGAACAATCCTCAATTTAAAGATAACCTTCATCTTATATAACCAAATGAACTCGAAATTAAAGAGACCACTGATACACCATCATCAGCATCATACCTGGACCTATACCTCTACATTGACAACTCTGGACGTCTGAAAACAAAACTATACAAGCGTGATGATTTCGACTTTCCAATAGTGAACTTCCCGTTTTTTTAGCAGTAATATTCCCACTTCTCCGATATATGGCGTGTACTTATTCGCTATTGCCGTGCCTGTAGTTTGTACAGCGATTTTGTCAACAGAGCGAAATTACTGTCTCAAAAACTTATACATCAAGGGTATGTTCAGTCACTATTGCAATTGTCACTACAGAAGTTTTACGGTCGTCACAACGATTTGACAGATCATTTCAATATTTTTTTTCATAAATGAGAACAGATATTTTGCCATACCGGACTGACTCACACCGACTGTGACAATACCGGACTTTTCACTGGCAGTGTGGCGGGTGCCACGCGTGGAGCAGATCATGCTTACCCTTCTGGAGCACCTGATCAGTTTTATAGGGGTTTACACCGCTAGTGCTTTAGTTTTGTGGCGTTCTTCATCATTTTTCTTAATTTGTTTTGTCTTTGTCATACTGTCTCAATACGTATTGCTGTGAATTGCCTTGATGTTGGATTTATGATTTTAGAATTTCTCCTTTCCTTTTCTGGCTTCGGTATTCGTTTGCTGATGTATATTAAAAAAGTAGTTGCCATATTATTAAGTAGGCATAAAACTGTGTGCATTATGTAGGGTTTCCTTCATATATAACCTCCTAAAAAGCAAGCATGATCTGCTTCACGTGGGACACTAGCAAAACAGTTAACGAGAAGTCTAATTCTAAATCATACCCGGAGTAAAATCCTTATGATACACTCTAATCTACTAAGAAATGTCTATTCTCATTAGTGTAATTAACTATATATCAAAACAATTATTGCGACTGATAATTGCAACAATAATTGAACATAACCTTGCTGTAAAAGTTTTAAGCCCGTAATTTTGCTCTGTTAGTAAATGTGTAAATATCAAACAAGACAATAATGACGAAAAGTGAAATGAATAGACGTTATATGCCGGAGTGTAGGAATATTTCTGTCAAAATGGAAACGTTCATTAAATTTGAAGAACCGTCAAAATCATCACGTTTAGTTCAGTCGTCTGGAGTTATCGATATATAGGATAACAATTGAGACTGTGATGGGGGTTTAAATTTATAAAATTCAGCATTGTAACGACATCCTTCATTTTATATTTTCAGTTACAATTAGTTGGTATTTCATAAAATAAGCTCTTTATTTTCTTGCATAGCATTGCATATCACCATTTTAATCAATGTTGTTTACCTAAAATTCGCAATACAAATCTTTGAAAAAATCATTAAATTAAAATAGTTCTTGTAAAAAAAAATGAATAACATCATACACCTACCATGGCTTAAAATTATAATAACATACCACAATCTGCTAAAGAACTACACTGGGAAAATACGAGTAAGACCAAAGACAAACGTAAACAACGATAGGAACTGGACTTATGTCTTGATCTTTTATGCAAAATTATTGAGGAAATATTTGAATCGTGTTCACAAGCTTCAAAATTTCAAATCATTATTCTACTCTGTTTCCTTGGCCTTTCTTGCCAACAGTTGATGAATTGAAGTCTCTTCAGAATCGTTAGAGGCTCGGTAGAGCTTGCAACGCTCACCTAAGAGCTGTGAATGACATTTTCTATAAAATCCATTGTTGAACTACTTTCCTTCTGAAAGCTATCTTGAAAGAGGTACGGAAATATCGGATATCTCTTTTTAAAAGGCGCTATCTAGGGATCATTGTCCAGCGTTATCGAGATAGGGTTACAATTCAGACGGATGGGGTTTATACTTTGGTCCCTTGATTTCGAGTTCATTAGGTAAAAAACAAACAAACAAACAAAAAAACAACCAAAAACATACAAATAAGCAAAAAAACAACAATTGCTTAAGAGAAGGGCTCAAAATTAGTCCCTATAAGTATCCTAATTAGCTGTTAAGCATTTTTTTCTCAAATTTAATAATTATGTCAATTATATTGATATTTTCTGTTAAAATTGTTTGGTATTTCATGTAATAAGCCAAGCATTTTCTTCCATAATATTGCGTATCATCATTTTAAATATATGCTGCAGACCTACAATGAGTCGGTATAGTTCAAAACAAATCATTGAAAAAAATGTATAAAAATCTAAACGAGTATATTTTTCATGAGTGATGAAAATTTTGTCCTTTGACGATTCTGGCTTGAAGGTTGTTCATTGTAAGTTTTTATACGTCTTTTCATTTGTTTTCTATCAATAAAAAAGGGTTTACGGTGTTGTAAATTACAAAATACCGAAGACACTGTTAATTTATCTTTTGCATATGCGCATTTCGACAACTTATGTCTCATCAGTGCAGATAAAACCAAAACATTTGGAAGTTCATTTAAATGTTTTGATTTGATCCATGATGAAGAGACATAAGTTGCAATATGCAGAATCTGAACTTACAGTTACTTCTGTATTTTGCTATTGATAACTCGTCCTAGAAAAAAAACATCACCCGATCTGTAATCCAGCGATTCGAAATAATCACGAATCATAGAAATACAGTAATTTCATAAATATTGGAAACGGGGATATTCATCTGTGAAAGTTTATTGTCCTCTTTTAAAGACATCATTACGATTTATATCAATATTCAGATGTCGTCTCTCTTTGCATTTGTCTGATTTGTTTAAGAAAAGATTGTTGAATATCGAGTGCTAATGTCCCTAATGCTTTTAAAGTTATCTAATACTTATTGCTAATGGCTGTCTGTCTAAAACTCATTACACTGTGGGATAAAGCAAATTATTGTCAAAGACTAAAAAGACATTATTCTTTTCCTGTATAATACTGGTGTCTTCTTGAATAAAACGTTGACTTTCATTCTTTAGAATTAAAATTAAAAACATTTAATTAAAATTCTCATTCTGTAAGAGTTAGACTTTCATTCAATGTCGTATAACATAATCAATGTCGTATAACATAATCATAATGGGAGTATATACTGAATAAGTTAAGTAAAGGACCATGGTCTAAATTTCGATTTCAAATATACTAAAGTTTGGTACACTGTTTAATCTTAAGAAATCCTTCTTTATGCTCACTCTACCGGTGCATCTGATCTCACCATGGTTTTTTATTGGGTCCATATTGTTAATTTATATATATATATATATATGTTTTGTGTTAGGAATGGGGAAATTGTAATTAATTACAAATTCTGATGTAATTGGAAGTAATGTGTAATTGACAAAAATTTGAATTATATGTAATTGTTACTTAATTAATAACTTCCCAAAAAGGTGTGTAATTTCAATTACTTTTCCAATTACATTCAATTACATATACATGCTTAAAGAGAGTGAATGGAAGGTGGCTATCTCCTTTCTTCTTATCCAGCAGGAGTTTGCAAGAATTAAATCTGAACACCCCGAATACTTGCCTATATACACACAGATGGATCTAAGGATGGAGACAGGGTGACCTGTGCAGCTGTCTTCGGAGACCGAGCAGCAACTCTTCGACTACCATCCTCAAGTTCCATTTTTACTGCTGAAACCAACGCTATTTACTTCGCACTCAAATTTGTTGCTTCATCGCGAAAAAGTAAGTTCTTGATTTTTTTTTTATTCTCGCTCATGCCTATTGGCAATTGAAAGTCGAAAGACAAAACACCCAGTTATTCTTAAGGTCGTTGAGTTCTACAAGTCACTTGTTAGTATAGGCAAAGAAGTCGTTTATACATGTTGGGATCTATGGAAACACAGTTGTTGACCAGGAGGCAAAGGATGCACTAGATGATGAGGTGGCGGATTGTTCAGTGCCTTACACTGACATGAAGCCTCTTATAAGTAAATACATTCAAAAAATATGGCAAGACAGGTGGGACTTGCAAATAAATAATAAATTGCACGGAATACAATCAGAAGTTGGTAAACTTGTTAGTTCCTCTGAAAAAAATCGGAAGGAGCAAGTTGTTTTGACAAGGTGTCGAATAGGGCATACAAGAACAACTCATGGTTACATTCTAAATAGTGAAGACAGACCTGAGTGTATTCTGTGTAATAGTGCTTATGTTCCAGACCATACGCGTATTTGGACCGTGCGCGTACGGTCCGGACCGTATGCGTATACTCATATGGTCCGACCGTCCGCGTATGGTCGGACCATACGCGTACGGTCGGACCGTATGGGTATACGCATTCGGTCTGCTACGAGCTGGACCATACGCGTATATTTAGACCGTATGAGTACAAAGAAAAAGAGAGACACTACATTCGTTATTCAAAGAAAGAAGTAAGTTACAGTAAAAACTAAAAGCATTACATACCACTGAAAACCATACGTCGCACATTTTAAACAGCTGATTCTCTTAAAGATTTATTTACAAACGTCGCAGGCGACAAAATTATTCAATTTTTAAAAGCTGTCAATTTGTATAGTAAAATATAAGTTTATATTATCCAACATTTAGATCTATTTATCTTTAATAATTTATCGTACGACTTTATCTTTTAGAAGTTGTTTTATCTGTATATAGCCATACGTTTTATATGACTGTTTTAGTTATACATTCATAATATCATCAACTGTTCACGCCACGATATAGCTGAAATATTGCTGAAGTTGGCGCTAAACAACAATCAATCAATCAATCCTTTCTTCTTATGAGTATTCAAGAGAGTTTAGATAATTTCTGTACATAAAATATTATTATGACTGGGTATATTTTATAAACAAGAATAGGTACTTTTTCTCTCTTGTTTTCAAAATTAATGTGGACATTATGCAAATTTCAGTTTCC
Source organism: Modiolus philippinarum (assembly GCA_002080025.1). Classification (NCBI taxonomy): domain Eukaryota; kingdom Metazoa; phylum Mollusca; class Bivalvia; order Mytilida; family Modiolidae; genus Modiolus; species Modiolus philippinarum. The sequence goes on along the minus strand of MJUU01054744.1, from coordinate 18,927 downwards.
TCTGATGCACTTTCCCATTTTTTAGATGTTTTAATAGAGCAACTATTGATAATTATGTTTGAAATATAAATTGTATCTATAAATATTGCTGTAAATAAACACTTAAAAATATGAATTGTATTTTAGTATAAATGCCTATAGCTATATGACTTCTCATCAGTTTTTTGTCATATTTACTTTCATGTGGGTGCGTATAAATTCAGCGACAGTATCATTTCAGCGACTATCGTTTCAGCGACAATTTTTGAGTAATTCTGTATATCATCTCAGCGACGTCTTTTCTACGTATCATATGTAAATCCAGCGGCACCCAGTTTTAAATAAAGTATGTACAATATAAACTATAATATGAATGGATAAAAATTTAATATTGGATACATAACAAAATTTGCAAAAAAAAAGAGAACAGCATTATTTAGACAAATGTTAGAGTAAGTTTTTTTTTTCTCGAAGACTCAACATCGATGACTTTAGCAATACCTTTTTCTAATACATAGAGATTTTAAAAAAATATCACATAAATACATGAAAATATCTATCAAATTAAATTGAAAATGGAAATTGATAATTACAAAAACTCCATCGAGTCGCCAAGGAGATATCAACTGTACAGCAGATGAGGAAATTATAATACAGGCACAATTCAGTTTGAATAATATCTCAAGGTTGGAGTATGAATAACTACTAGCATACAATGCAAAAACTGCAATTAATTTAGAAGGCTTTACTGTATGCAATGAGCATGTTGAGACTGCGCAGAAATTTTAATTACAAGCCGTCAAAAATCAGTATGGACAAAGATTATTCGGCAGATACATAAACATTGTACGTCACAATCACAATAAACCGGACTGCGCAAGCATTCTGAAGGTGAATCTACAGAACAACGTCAAATACGATGAGCCAATCGCTAAAGAGAAATAAAACGTAATGTCCCAACTGATGCACGTGCACAAAAGGGGGAAATTCCAATTCAAAGTACATGTATCTATAAATAAATCAAATTTTACTATTTCTTTTAATCAAGTACGTAAGTAGCATGCGAAATCAATCATTGATCAATACTTACAATTCGCGATATTTACGTATCAAAAATGGATTAATTTATAAGATTCTTACAATTTTTTAAAATGTCGAGACACAGAAAGCGTCCTTAATTCGTGCCTTCAAATGTACGTGAACGTAAAATGCGAGAAATATTAGCGGTATTTATATCAACATGAATTATATTCAGTCTACAGGTTAAAGGGATGACAATTGATTTTCAGGTAGAGGGACTTGGGCAATTTTGTAAATAAATA
>MJUU01054741.1:5243-15880 GCA_002080025.1 Modiolus philippinarum | reverse complement strand
CAACAAAATAGCCAGTCATTAATTTAAAATGAATTTAGAACCCCTCTCGACAGAAAAAAAAACCGAAAAACAAAAACAAAAAAAAACGAGAAAAAAAACACAAAAAACAAAATACAAAAAAAAAAAACAAAAACAAAAACAAAATTCAAAAAAACAAACAAAACAAAACAAAAAAAGACCAAAACAAAACATAAACAAAAACAAAACAAAACAAAACAAAACAAAACAAAAACGGGAAGGCTATTCTTTTTATTTAAGCAATACACATTAATGAAATCAAAATGCATCTAACTATACAGAATCATAGTTTCCTAAAATTGCAAGTTGTTGGTATTGTTTTCATGACAACGGCAGTTATTTTGAAATTTCAAATGTTTATAACAAAATCTTATATAACTCATAAGCTTATTTAAGTGAAGTTATTGGTAATAATTTCTCAGATAAAGTGAAAACAAATCTAAATATTCAATTAAAATTTCTTTGTGAGTTAAATAGTAAATCTCATCCTTTTTTTTGAGCTACACAATTAACCTTAAAAGGATGCACATTTGAACATTTTGGGCACATGTGCATATCCTGCAGCGTTGAAACGTTTTAAATGTAATTGGTCTCTTAAATCTGTTTCACACAAATACATTTCAACCAAAATCGAACAAAATAATAAGAAACACTACAAGAAAAGTCTTTAAACGTCGTTTGGGATCCTTAATTATAACATATCATCTTACCATTTGAAAATGGTTTCCTGATAATGTGTGAGTCTGTGTGCGGCTCCACTTTGGGATTACAGTTCATACTCAAGGAACAACTTCCTTTGTAATAGCTAGCACTGCAGTAGGAATCTGACATGGTAACAAACGTTCCACATACTACCAATGACCTCGCTTGTTTTACCTCTGTAATTTTGTGAGTGCTCTTCCCAGATATAATGATGAGTTTTTCTTCCCAATATTTTGATTCTGCGAATGTTAAAATTAGAAGTTGTACAAATATACCGAAAATTGTCTCTGAATGCATTCTTGATTCTTTTATAAGAATGATTATCAATTTGAAAGTCAAGTGAAGCCTCTGAACGTATGTTTTTAATGGCGATTGATTTTGTTAACAAAATAAACGTACACAGGTACAGATTATTAAACGCCCTCCTTTATTCAGTCATTTTCATTGATTATTGAATATGATTGGACATAAAACAATAAAGATGAAATATTTTGGGTTCTAAGTATTATATTGAGGTACAACAAACAATGAAATTTATTTTTTTTCAATTTATTTGTATATAAAATATAAAGGTACAAGCAATCTTAAATGATACAAATGATACAACCAAAAAAAAATGTCAGGCACCTAAATCATTTTCTACTTCAAAAGAAAGTAATAATAAGTATGAAAAAGAAAGGAAATGGGGTAAATGACAAGAAGACAACATCCCACCTCCAATTTAAAACGACTCAAAACAAAGCGTACGGTCAACACAGTGAGGAACCTCACATATAGGAGGTCCTAAATGGAGCCAAAAATTAAAAAAAATGAATAAATCAATGGAAACAAACCACATCAAATACCCCAATATCAAGAAACTTAATTTATAAGAAGACAAGGACATGCCAATGTTCGAATACAAGTCACCAACCTCGAGAAAACTCAAGTGCTCGAGTAGTGTAACCATCTTATGGAGTTTATAGTTACTGTCAAATTCTCAAACCCTAAATTTTGAAACAAAGTACTCTTTTACATACAAGATATATGATATGAGGTATCTGATTACTGAGTTCTCTTTCGTTGAACTTCAAAAACTAATTGATTGGCGACCTGAACGCTTACTGAACACATAGATATAAATACATGTAAAAACTACATGTAAAAACTTACTTTTGATTAAGTATTTGAAAAATTCATTTTTAAAAACAACAGTTGTTGGCGATTACTGTTTTTAGAACAACTCTTGATCATTAATACTCCGGTTATGACCGTATTTAGAACTGTTATTAACCATGACAGTTTTCAGAACACTTTTTATTACTGCTTTTTGAATAATTCTACGTTAACTTTGTGAGAGATGATGACTGTACCAAAGAGTACTTAATACGCTTTGGATTTTCTATCAGTGGAATTTATAACGACTGGAATATCTGTCTGCCAATTTTTCAATTCAATTAGCAATACACTTAAAACTGTCTCTTAATGCATTTTGGATGCTTCTGTAGGAATGAATATTACTTTAAAGGTCAAGTGAAAACTATGGATATATGCTATTATAGCGATTGATTTTGATAATGAAATAAACGTACACACATGCTAATTAACAAACCCATCTATATTCTGGGTTAATTTCGAATATTATGGCCCAGCTAGCCCATGGTTAAATTTCCAATAACCATATACTTGCCATGAATTATTTCTGAAATGGACAATCGTAAAGGATAGAATCAGATACAGAAAAAAAGTTTGGCTTCTACATTATTTTTTTCCCTCAAAATGAGAAATAACCAGAAATAATGGAAAAACTGAGATGTTAACATTATCAGTAGTTATTAAGTAAAATTTAATTCCTGTATTTGTTTTAGAACTTCGGATTAAATGACTCCAGTGTTCACGTAACTCAATTAGTAAACCAGAAGTAGATGAACATCGACTAAAGTTTTTATAACAGTTGTTGACTGCGTCTCTAGAGTTGTACATTTTAATGTTGTTCTTTTTTCTTTCCAAACATTTGGTAACATACGTTCATTAAACAAGAAGTGTTCAAGAGACTTCACCGCTCACATGGTCCACAGCTGATATAGACCAATCATTTACCCTCTTTGTTAAAGGGTCTCATTTTGTAGTGTTAATAGACCTCGATATAATATGACCCGACGTTAAACAATGTTTAGGCGGGTATTTTGGATCTGATGTGTACTTACCAAACTCATTTTGAAAGTAAGCCAACCAAGAACAGTTGTGATCAAGTTAAGTTACAATTGGTCAAGTAGTTAAAGATCTCTGAATGTGTTTTCCCATAGAGTTCAATATTAACCTATTTTGCTAAAGGTTGCAATCTGGAATGAGGCATATACTTTCCGAACGCATTTTGTGAGAAATATTATGACCTAGTTTAGTTTAAATAACTAAATACCGAAGTTACTGTAAATTTATTTTCTGCATATGATTTGTAGCTTCAGGGATCTTTGAATACTTTCGCTTAAGATCCAGTGTTAAACTTTCCTCCCGCTTGTGGTCATCTAATATGGCAAAGACTTATAGGTTACATTTCCTAAGGGTTTAGACCTGGGATAGGAGGAGATAACCCTGTTTTGACATTTTTATTACTTACACAAACAAATTAGAATCATTACAATAGGTACAGTGGGGTGCAGACATAACCTTTCGTCCAAGTTAACTTGGAGAGCAGTCATGACAACAGGTCAAAGTTAACTTGAAGTTAACTTGGAGCAGACTTAGAGCAGTCCTAGAATCCTGACTGGTCTTCTCTGGTCCTAGAATCATGATCATTCTTGTAAAGTCTGTTCTAGCCATGACCGTTCTGGGTAAGTCTGTTCTACGCAAGTCTGTTCTAGCCATGACTGTTCTAGCCATGACTGTTCTACCAAAGTCTGCTCTAACCAAATCTGTTCTTGTCAAGTCTGCTCTTAGCATGACAGTTCTGGTCCTTAATTTACCACCAAACTGACAAATAGATAGTTGTTTAGCAGTTTAGTGCATAGACGTAAAAGATTATCATACCGCGTGCTACGCGAGTGATAAATTATTTCCATACAGTAACCTCTCCACTGACGGTGGTTGCGGACGGGGTGAATCTTGAAGATAAAATGACAGGATGGGTCTTAAGGTTCAAAAATGTTACCCGAAATTAGGATTACACTTAAAATTTGAGACCTAATTTATCAAAAGATACTTCAAAGTGACCCAAAGTAATCTAAAGGGACTGATCAATACATGTACATGTATCTGTGAATAGTTATATATGTGTTTAGTCTAAGTACCTTTTGTCAAATGTTTTTAGTCAAATTACTAGAAGTTTCATAATTGCGGCATGGATATTACATGTTATATTGAATAAAGAAAGAGTCTCTTTTGCCATATGTTTTAGTCAAATTACAATAAGTTTCATTTTTGCGGGCATCGATATTATATCGAATAAAAAAAGTTCCTTTTGTCATATATTTTTACTCAAATTGCATGAAGTTTCATCATTGTTGGCATAGATATTGTATCGAATAAAGAAAAAGTCCCTTTTTCATATATTATTAGTCAAATTGCAAGAAGTTTCATTATAGCGCTCATCGATATAATATCGAATTAAGAAAATGGCCCTTTTGTCATATGTTTTAGTCAATTTACAGTGAGTTTCATTATTGCAGGCATCGATATTGTATTGAATAAAGAAAAGTCCCCTTTGTTATATGTTTTAAGTCAAATTTCAAGAAAATTCATTATTGCGGGCATCGATATGAAAGAAAAAGTCTTTATTGTCATGTTTTTAGTAAAATAACAGGAATCTTCATTATTGCCTGCATCAATATTATATGGAAAAGAGAAAAAGTCCCTCTTGTCATATATTTTTAGTCAAATTGCAAGAAGTTTCATCATTGGGGCCATCAATTTCGTATCGAATAAAAAAGTCACCTTTGTCATATGTTTTAAGTCAAATTTCAAGAAAATTCATTATTGCAGGCATCGATATGAAAGAAAAAGTCTTTATTGTCATGTTTTTAGTAAAATAACAGGAATCTTCATTATTGCCTGCAACAATATTATATGGAAAAGAGAAAAAGTCCCTCTTGTCATATATTTTTAGTCAAATTGCAAGAAGTTTCATCACTGCGGCCATCAATTTCATATCGAATAAAAAAGTCCCTTTTGTCATAGACTTCTAGTTAAATTGCAAGATGTTTCATTATTGCAGGCATCAATATTGCATCGAATAAAGAAAAAAACCCTTTTGTCATATGTTTGTAGTCAAATTACAGTAAGTTTCATTATTTCAGGCATCGCTATTATCTGGAATAAAGAAAAGTCCCCTTTGTCATATGCTTTTGGTTAGATTACAAGAAAATTCATTATCACAGGCATCAATGTAAAAGAAAAAGTCCTTTTTGTCATAGGTTTTTAGTCAAATTACGGGAATTTTCATTATTGCGGGCATTGATATTATATCGAATATAGAAAAAGTCCTTTTTGTCATATATTGTTAGTCAAACTGCATTAAGGTAGATCGCCACTAATACACGGCGCATTCGATTGGCGCATATGCGAAACACAAGTCGAATGCGGAATTGACTTGATTTTCAAGCCGGAATATTCCTTATTTGGCCTTTTCATTGTGACGTCACAATAGATTGACATACATTTTCCCGCGAATTAGCTCCCTTTTCCCGTAAATATTGGCTATTTCGTAAATTATATAAAATATCTCTCTTAATCAAACGGTGCCATGTAGATTTTTTAAGCTCAACATACAGCTGAAAAATATACCACTGCAATATCACAAAATTAAAAAAATCTATCTGATAGTTATTTCACATGAAAGCTAAACAATAAACATGTTCTCGCAGTTCCCTCTATATTCTTTGTAAATATCGTTGAAAAATACTGAATTTGGCCTGATTTTCAAAGCCGGATAACAGGAAAAGATGGTCGGTGACATATCATTTTTATTTTATTTTTTGAAACAATGGACTAAGACCTATAAAATATCTTAAAATAAAAAAATTCTGTCTGGTATTTTTATTAGGCACGAACTACCTTAAGTTTCATTATTGCGGGCATCATTGTTGTAAAGACAAGTCCCTATTGTCATATGTTTTAGTCAAATTACAGTAAGTTTCATTATTGCAGGCATCTATATTATACTGAATAAAGAAAAGTCCCCTTTGTCATAATTTTTAAATCAAGAAAATTACAAGAAAATTCATTATTGCGGGCATCGATATAAAAGAAAATGTCCCTTTTGTCATATGTTTCTAGTCAAATAACAGGAATTTTCATTATTGCATGCATCAATATTATATCGAATATAGAAAAGTCCCTTTTGTCATATATTTTTAGTCAAATTGCAAGAAGTTTCATCATTGCAGTCATCAATTTCGTATCGAATAAAAAAGTCCCCTTTGTCATATGTTTTAAGTCAAATTTCAAGAAAATTCATTATTGCGGGCATCGATATGAAAGAAAAAGTCTTTTTTGTCATGTTTTTAGTAATATAACAGGAATGTTCATTATTGCCTGCATCAATACTATATGGAAAAGAGAAAAAGTCGCGCTTGTCATATATTTTTAGTCAAATTGCAAGAAGTTTCATCATTGCGGCCATCAATTTCGTATCGAATAAAAAAGTCCCTTTTGTCATACACTTTTAGTTAAATTGCAAGGTGTTTCATTATTGCAGGCATCAATATTGCATCGAATAAAGAAAAAGTCCCTTTTGTCATATGTTTTTAGTCAAATTACAGTAAGTTTCATTATTTCAGGCATCGCTATTATCTGGAATAAAGAAAAGTCCCCTTTGTCATATGCTTTTGGTTAGATTACAAGAAAATTCATTATCACAGGCATTAACGTAAAAGGAAAAGTCCTTTTTGTCATAGGTTTTTAGTCAAATTACAGGAATTTTCATTATTGCGGGCATTGATATTATATCGAATAGAGAAAAAGTCCCTTTTGTCACATATTGTTAGTCAAACTGCATTAAGTTTCATTATTGCGGGCATCATTGTTGTAAAGACAAGTCCCTATTGTCATATGTTTTTAGTCAAATTACAGTAAGTTTCATTATTGCAGGCATCAATATTATACTGAATAAAGAAAAGTCCCCTTTGTCATAATTTTTAAGTCAAATTACAAGAAAATTCATTATTGCGGGCATCGATATAAAAGAAAAAGTTCCTTTTGTCATATGTTTCTAGTCAAATAACAGGAATTTTCATTAATGCGGGCATCAATATTATATCGAATATAGAAAAGTCCCTTTTGTCATATATTTTTAGTCAAATTGCAAGAAGTTTCATCATTGTGGGCATCGATATTGTATCGCATAGAGAAAAAGCCCCTTTTGTCATGTATTTTTAGTCAAATTGCAAGAGGTTTCATTATTACGGGGACGGATATGGTATCGAATAAAAAAAGTACCTTTGCCATTTGTTTAGTCAAATTACACGAATTTTCATTATTGATCATATTGATGGTATAGATATTATATACATTGTAGAGTATAGAAAAATTCTCCTTTGTTATATGTTTAAAGTTTATTATTGCGGGAATTGTATAGAGAAAGTCTCTTTTGTCATATGTTCCAGACAAATTTCTTTCATTATATTGAACACAAATACAGATAGGCAGATTAACTACATTTTCGGTTTCCTTAATTTATTTTGATATTTATATATGTTTCAACCCATATAGTCCCAGTTTTATTATATTTACGTTACGTTTCGGTATAAAATTTTGCAATGTTCTGTCAATCAATGCTTGCTTTAATTCCGAGTGAAATCAGTAGAAGTTAAGGAAAACGGGGAGTGCCACCCCGGAAATATAAAAAAAGAAAATGTGAATTTTGTTCTCTTTTGAGTAAGCTCAATGACGAAAATTCTGGATAATCTATAAATCGCTTCATTTGAACAATATGAATTTTTATAAGAATTTTCAGGGCTCTTGCAAGAGCAGGTCCGAGAGCGGGCCAGCTAAAGCTGTCATGGCTAGAATAGGTCAGAGCAGTCATGGCTTGAACAGGTCAGAGCAGTCATGGCTAGAATAGGTCAGACCAGTCATGGCTAGAAAAGGTCAGACCAGTCATGGCCAGAACAGGTCAGAGCAATCAGGGCTCTGACAAGAACGGATTCTAGCTGTGACCATGACTGGTCAGAGCGGTCATGATTCTACAGCAGACTTAGAGCAGTTCTAGAGCAGACTTGATACCTGTTCTAAGTTAACTTAGAGGAGCTTTTAGGACTGCTCAAAGTTAACTTTATTGGAGGTTCTGTGCCTACCCCACTGTATTATCAAAATTTTAAAATTGTAAAATTTTTCCCACACAGCAAATAAATATCAATTTTGTCGTGAAACAACCGCCCAACATCCATTTATTTATATTCAGTGCATTTTACTCTACATTTTTGCAATGCTGTCCAAAGATAATGAAAATATGTAAAAGTCGAGATCCGCCCAAGGGAGGTAATTTATAGCACAGATTCAGAAATTTTATTGATTTTCACCCACTTAATTCTAAATTAAGAAAAAATGAACCGTAGAATTTTCTAAAATTTTTATATATCTTACATATACGAGTTTTCGTTCTATTCTCAGTTTTTGGTTAAAATTAAACGACATAATTTTTTTACAAGAAGTGCTTAATAGTGATCAAAATAGAATAAAAATTTCAGCCTATAATATTCAGAACACCCATGTACTTCAGTTCAAACTGGTTAAATTTACTATCATTATTCATGCTTACTTTCACACATGTACATGTATAAACTACAGAATTTGCATTTGAAATAATTTCAAATCAAATACAAATTTAATCGGAGCCAATTTTATACTCCACAATCAAGTACTGAACGGACCAAATAATATGAGGAAACAAAGTATCTTTGATGACCACTAGACATAAAACGGGACGGTTAAAATTGTTGAAATTTTCTGAAAGTCGTCATGAACATGTGTTGTTTTGATACTGAAAATATTCAGAAAATTAAACGAGTGGAAAATTTTAGGCTTCCCCAGGTCTACCCCCTTAAATTAGACAATCAAAGCACTATTAAAACCAAGTTCTGTTCTTATTAGCTCTGTGGCTTCAAAGGAGATCTTTGTATGCTACCCATTGGGTCAAATGTTTAACCCGCTTTCGGTAATCTTTTATGAAAAAAAAACCAACTAAAACAGTTGTGACCTAGTTTCATTGCAATTTACGAAGTATCTTCGGAGGAGAGGGTCTTTCAATGTGTTTTCCAATAGGCTTCAGTAATAAGCTAAGTTCCCCATTAGCAGAAACCTTACATGTATTTGAGGTGCAGACTTGTCAGACACATTTTTGAAGAGGATCGCCCGAAGGGTTTATACCAACTTTGTCTTTTTGCTATTTTGATTTCAGCTTATGAAGATTCTGTTCGGAAATATTGTTATTTCACTTATTTAACGTTTCAATTATGATACTATCACAAAACATCGTTAATCAACAGATATGTTTTGTTATAAAGTTTCCAAAAATAATCAACATGTTTCCTGTTAACTTAACCTTGTTTTCGTGATAAATAAACCTCACTACAGTGCTTCATACTTTCACTTCAGAAACTGAATTTCAATCAACTAATATTATAGATTAATGAATTTATTTTTTTGGAAGGACACACAATAGTTTATCCGTTAACGTGATATCATTGGTTTTAAGTACATTGTCTTGTTGTTTTTTACATTCAAGTTAATTAATGTGCAACTGAAACGTAGATGCTCCGTTTATTTGGTCTGCTCTCACAGCTAGTTCACTGCATGATAGTTTGTCACTATTTCATGTAAGTCTGGCCTGAAGTCGTGCATGGTTCTGTTAATTTGTTAACTTTTATTTACTTAAATGCTTATTTTTAAGTAAGTAAGTCGCTTGTGAAAATATCGCCATTTGATCTTTTGATAGGGGTATTAATTTAAGCAGCCTTTAATTATCGGGAATAAAAAAATGTATGGTTATAAGATGGACCTTTATACGGCGAGTTTTCATTTTCGTATTTCCATAAACCTAGCAAGAAAAGACATACTGACAGGGGAGTGTTTAACGTCACTGATTAACTATATAGGTCTCGCACGGACGATAAGCCAACATAGAAACAAAAAACTAGGACCTCGGAAATTCACCCACTACAGGATGTAAAATGTTATGTAATCTGATTTGATCTGCAAGTTCGAAGAGTCATAAATTGTCAAAAAAGGCATCTGCAGGAATCAAACTTAACAGTAACTTCAGTATTTACTTAAGAAATATCATTATGACCATAAATGCCTCTATTGATTCTTGAACTAACTAAGGTAAATGTCAAAGTTATCTGGAATCGAACAGTGAGTATGTCCGCCTTTTGCCTCTATTAATCTGTCACATTTATGACGACTGTGCATTCCTCGGACTCTATTTTCCGAGTTGAATTAATGGTTTCGCAAGTTTAAATTAGGTTTCGTGCGGTCTTGAGGTTACAACATCTCGAGGGACATTATGCTATTAATTTTCTGAGTGAGGAACCAGTTTGCTTTAGATGAACCATAAGTCTTCAGTTTGTTATTTTTTTTTAACATGCAATGATTTGTTAAAGCAGCAACTCACATCACCGCTCTGACCATGTCAAGTGCTTATTCGGGTACATTTTGGAGTAAATGGGTCATTACGGTTAATTTATGACAAGTAAAGATACGAACATGCTTACCTAATTGCGTTTTCCAATTAATGACATCATTCCATTAATAATATATTATTTGGACGAGTTTAACGCCTCGCCCAAATAATATATTATTACAAATTTTAACCCCCTAAAAAACCTCAAAAGACCTAAAAATCACTTAATTTCTACAAAAAAAAGCAAAAAACAGCACAAAAAACCCTATATTTTTTGACCCTCAAATAAAAAAAAAAAAAATAGACACAAAAAACACCCCCC
>MJUU01054736.1:196201-218367 GCA_002080025.1 Modiolus philippinarum | reverse complement strand
ATTGCTTATAACTGTATAATTAGCAAAAGTTTTACTGTACGCATTTTCTCCAGGGTAGGACTAAGCGTACAGTAGGTAGCGACTAACTAAAAGTCGAACTGTACGCAGGGTAGGATTTTAATTGTACGCAGGGTAAGATTTTAATTGTACGCAGGGTATGACTAAGTTTACAAACAAAAACGCGTATTATGCTCTACAAAGAGTATATGTTCACCCTGAATGGAACCTAAATGTTAATATGCAATTGCTATGAGCTGTTTTGTTTACTTGGACTAATGTCAGTATCAATAGTATAATGAAAGTCTGTAGATAAAGATAAAAACACCATAAGCCACAGTCATATGAGCTGGCCATGGATAAGAAAATCTTTTCTAGGTACACATAAGTTGCAACATTTATTATATGTGAACATTTTAATACGGGACTCTTGAATCGCTTTCCTTCCGGAAACAGTTTTATTTTTATACGTAAAAAATCAATATATCAATGCACTGAGAGGGAATCGGCACTAATTAATGAACACTATTGAGCTATTTATATTTAATCGATTTGCAGCGCTTCAGATTATTTTTTTTTTGGTCAATCAAAATTTAGTTTAAGACTGTCAGGAAAAATTATAAATGAACTTCAATTTCATAATTAGTTTGTTTTTCCCGGTTTCTCTGAAATTCGGGTACTAGAGGCACGTTCCGAAGAGAAGAAAAAAAAAAGACTTTTCATTGCTTAGTGAAATATATGTTAAAGAGTGTGTTTCGGTACGATTTCCCGCATTTGAAAAAAAATGAATTCCATCATCAACGAAAGAACTTGAAAAGCATGCATTCTATTTTTGATAGAAGCATATATTTTTAGGAATTTAAAAGCTCGATTTTTAATATCTTGCAAAGTATAGCATTGTTTTCATACAACATCAGTAAGGGATTACTGGTAACATAATAGCAGTTAATTAGGGAAAAGCACAATCAAATACATGAATGCTTTCGAAAATTCCGTCATAAAAATTAACACTTTTTGAATTTTGTGCGACGCATTCTATATTTAGACAATATAGTTCAGAGATCCCCAGAAGAAGTCAAGGTGTGTTTTTTATGTCTGTGAAAAAAAAAAAGAAGAAAAAGTGAATACATCAAATAGAAAGCTTGGTTCCATTGAATATAATATGGTATCTCCACTGACAAACAGTATGAGAATATCTTCAACAGTGTGCAAAAATGTACAGTTTCTTTTATTTAGGTAGTATGTCAATGATTTAGTCCTACCCTGCGTACTGCTTAGTCGCTACCAACAGTACGCTTAGTCCTACCCTGATTTTTTGGTGTACACGAACTCTTTTGGTTATTGTGACTTTATTAAAAACATATACGCTTACATATTTGATACAAATAAAGGTTAATAGTGTAGTTTTCCTTTACAATTGCCAATACACATATAGATATGATACATATACCATATAATAATGAAGTTACTTTTCGTCTGCATGTCTATTTTTGGTTTGTTTTGCACTACCTTGCGTACGATTAGTAGCTACCCTGATTGCACAGTGTACAGTTTCACCGGGGGTGTAAATGTAGGAATTAATTTACGGGGAAATGCCTTAAAAGAAGTAAGGGAGAATTTAATCTGTCAGTGAAAATATCCCCTACAATAACGATCTAATGAAATTGTTTTGACAAATTTGTCCATTGTGACATGATCTTGTTCCCACACAAACCCAATTGACCTTATATTAAATTTAAAAGATGCACACCAATTACTTATTCTTACTATAAAATATCATTTCAACTTCTAATTCAATACACATACGGCATGGAGAGAATCTAACATATGAATATTTAACGAAAGGATATGGGGTAAATGAACATGAGAACATGAGAATGTCTTAAAACGTATACAAAATTCAAAAGTTGGTCTGAGTAGTAATTACATAAATTCAATTAACAAATGAATACAGTTCATGAGTTTATTGAATTTGGTCACAACATAACACATACTGTTTTTCAGTTGAAGTTTGAGATGGCCACATTATTGGTTCAAATGACGCATGCGTTAGATCTTTACTTCCGAGGCGAAAACGCGAAAACGCGAAATCGCGAAATCGCGAAAATGCGAAAACGCGAAAGCGAAAACGCGAAATCGCAAAGGCGAAAACTCGAAAACATGAAGTGAAATTCATTTCGCGTTTTCGTGATTTCGCTCTTGCGTTTTCGCCTTCTCGATTTCGCGTTTTCGCCTTCTCGATTTCGCGTTTCGCGTTTTCGCTCTGTGGAAAGTGAAAGTAGAAAACGCGAAAACGCGAAATGACCGCATCGGGCCACCATACATGGGGAACTTTGAAGTGATAGCTTGAATACATTTTAAGGTGCTCAAGCAGTATAAAAAAAATGAATTCAGTGATTCTTTTGTCCCCCTGATAAATAGTTGGGGCATATTGGTTTATCCGCATCCGTCTGCAAGGGGGTATGATTTGTCCGAATCATATTTCTAAATTCTTTATGATAGGTGGTTTTATGCTATTTACCATTTGTACACATATGTGGTAATGATATTGGCATCGGCTTATTTTTTCTGAAGAATATGAATTGTTGAACTTCGTCGTTTTTTTTAATAAACGTGTCATAGAGGGTACATAGCATGTCCACTCAAATTCTCCATTTTTTAAAAATAATTTAGGCACCATTTTTACAGTTATCAATCATGTGCATGTGGAAAAGTATTTGATATTCGTTTTCTTTTCTACAAAATGATGAATAATTATATTGACATGATTGATTGTGTATTTTACTTTAGGTTCAATATCTATACTGTGGGAGCATGACCAGGTATTTTGCGTGTCGTACAGATACGGGCGAACTCGATTTGCGCCAAAAATGAATCTAATTGCGCCACAATCAAATTGCGCCAGTACTCGAATTCCGCCACTTATTTTACACTACTCTAGATAGAAATTGCGCCAATGCAAAATATAGATGTAACAATATGTAAGTAAAGGTAAGTTTCTTTATTTGAATGCATATGACTTCCTTCTTGCTTTTTTGTCCGGGCTTGGGACCTGAGGTATACACATTTCGTACATTTCTGTTATTTCCAAATGTTATTCTGACGACCTGTTTATAGTGCCTACATGTCACTATTCTATAATGCCAAGTTTTCTTTCAATCGACTTGATGAGTCCCTGTATTTGTATGTTGTAATCGGCCACTAGCTAATGCTTTTGTTGGGCAATGGATGACAGTGACTGTAAGATTACTTTGCCAGTTTAATTCATGTATGTTGACAAATCTATCAACCAGGACCACAAAACACATGGATGTAACGTTGTTCGACATTTAACAAATAATTCAACTCAAACCGGTATACGGTTCGTCTTGAACTTACTATTAGGTTTGAGCAAAGCCCATTGTTGATAGCCTCATGATGACTTAAAGGTACCATCGGCAAAATATCATCTGATAACGCGATTGGATACAAGTAGGTAGACAGGTAAGGGTGGCACAATTAGTTTATGTTTACTGGCGCAATTTATACCTACGAAATTCAAAATCGTGGCGCAGTTTCTATCTATGAAAAGACCTAATTGGCGCAAATTGATTCAACATAAAAAAATCACATAAATTTAAACCTTGCTCGAGGGCATTTCATTCTCAAGTTTTACCTTACAACTGAACTATATTTGAAAGATTATTTCCGGTTTCAATTATTTTTCCAAAGATATAGAATTTTACTGAAACTTAGGAAATGTAGATTTCAATCCAAAGGTGATATTAAGAATCGCCACGATAAAAACTTGAAGTTCCTCAAAGCATTTAATTTATGCTGCTGATGTATAAGTTTTTCACAAAAATATTGTGAACCATATTGTAAAGATTGAAGACAAATCTACAATTAGAATAATCTTCGTGAGAGATTTCTATCTCAGGTTGCTGTTCTTTACGACTGATATCTTAAAATATTTCATTGTTATACTGTTTAAATAGGGTGACCATACAGTTATCGAATAGTCTGACCACAGCAAATATGCAGAAAACCGTTTTAACCAAATCCAAATAAAGAAGACTTTGTTTCCACACAAGAAGTACAGCATTGATTTTGAGTTTACGACAGACGGACGGACGACGGACGTCAAGTCAAGGTCAAACGCAACATTTGTTTTTCTTTTGAAATGCCTGTACAAAGTCAGGATTATTGCGGTCGACAATTTTTCCGGTACTTTCCCCCTGCTTTTCTTGCCTGGAGGACTTTGTTTCTTAACAATTCGGTTGCTACCCCTATTTCATTAAATTTTCGATTTGTTTATCAGTCTTAAACGTTCATACTATTATATTTGCATGGCCCGGTAGTTGAAAAAATAGAAAGACATATACTCTTTTTAGCTCATCTGACCCCACTTGGCGTCCGTGGTCCGTCCGTCTGTCGTAAACTTTTTAAAAAATCTTCTCCTCTGAAACCGCTGAACCAAATTTAACCAAACTTGGCCTGGATCATTACCAGGGTATCTTGTTTCAAAATGTATCCGATGAATCCGAGGACCAAACAACATGGCTGCCGTTACTAAAAGTAGCACATAGGGTAAATTGCTGTTTTTGTCAAATAACTCAAAAACCGTTACAGATATCAAAAATCTGACATGAAGTAAAAGTGAACAGCATGACAAGATCTATCTACCCTGCGATTTTAAGAAAATCTGACCACCGATTTTGGAGTTATTGCCCGTTTTCCGAAATTTTTTCAAAATTTAAATATTTTTATTTTTTATCAAAGAAACTAAAACAAATAGAGGTCAACTTTGAATTGCTAAAATGTTTAACATATCGAGGTCTACCCACCTAGAAATTTTGACGCAAATCTGAATACAGTTATAGGAGTTATTGTCCTTCATTTGTCAGATTTTCGTAATTTTTTATAT
This sequence comes from Modiolus philippinarum, assembly GCA_002080025.1. Lineage (NCBI taxonomy): Eukaryota > Metazoa > Mollusca > Bivalvia > Mytilida > Modiolidae > Modiolus > Modiolus philippinarum. The sequence continues at coordinate 213,464 of MJUU01054736.1, read as the reverse complement.
CTGCCTTATATTTCAAAAAACGATTTGAAAAAGAGGTTAAGATTTAAATGCAAAAATGTTCAGTATGCCAAGACATTTTTAGCCGAGTTGCGACAAAGTGGAACTTTAATAAAGTGATTAATGGTGTATGGGCGTCCGGTTGTCTGGGCGTCAACTGTTGGTTTCCGCATGATAACTTGAGAACCACATGTCATATCTAATTGAAACTTTGCACAGACATGACTTATTATTACAGGAGGCACTCTATTGAGTTTGAGGTTTGTGCGACAAAGGTCAAGGTCACAATGTGCTAAAAAAAGAACAATAATTTGACATTTTACCCGTTTCCAAACAGTTTTTCCAGAACTACGTTACATATCGAAATGAAACTTGCTCTTTAATTTTCTTAGATATGGTGTACTTGTACATGAGATAATATCTCATGTGTACACTATGTTCAATTACTATTATCTAAATTTATGTAAATTCTAAAACAGAAGGATTAACTCCCTCCATCGTAGTTTTGTCCTTAGATATTTGATATTACTGATTATTCGGATTTCGTTTGTTTTTTGCATCTTTAACATTTTTTTTGAAATTTTGGATTTCCTTTGTTTGGATTCTAGTGCTGCTGATGAGGAATAAATTTCCGAAATGGCCATACAGCTCATTTAAATTATTGCAGTATAAAGTTAACATATGTGTTATGGTCTCGTGTTCATTTACTCCATATCCTTTCGTAAAATATAGACATGACTTATGGTCAGAGGAGGAACCCTATTGATTTTGAGGTTTGTGGGACAAAGGTCAAGGTCACATCTTCTAAAAATCGAACAAAATTAAACATTTCATTAAAATCAGCAAATAAAGCCTAAAATAACATGTTTGGTATTTTTGATAACAAAATTAGCTAAAAAAGATTTATTTTTCCTACAAAAGTACTGAGATATTACTAGAACATGTTCAAATCATTTAATAGTTCTAATTATGTACAGCAACGCACTTTTTTGGGTGTCATTAACTTAAAGATAAGATATAATGAAAAGTCAAAATTGAAAAAGGGAGGAAATAAATTTAATTTGAAGACGTATTCAATATTTCTAAAAGTCTTCTGCAATGTCCAGTTAAAATAAAATCTTAGATAAAAAAAATACATTTGTCTATTCCTATTTTTTGTAAATTTCCTGAAACTCAAAGATTAATTATTCATTTTAGCAATATGAATTACCTAGATAATAAAGGGAACTTATGTCGATTTTTTTGAATGATGGTCTAAATGGGTTGTAGTTGATGGTGGAGTTTTCAGTTGCCATGGAAACCAAACCAGAATACTGAATCTTTGAAAAATGTATTCTGCTACATATTTTCTTCACAATTTAAGAAATATGTATAAACTAGATTATAAGGGGAACCCCCTGTCGAATTTATTTTGAAAGGGGACTTGATTTCAGTAATATGTATTACATGGATTATAAGGGGAAACCTTGCCTAATTTTTTTTTGAATGGTGGTCTGATATGGGTTGTAATGGATAGTGGAGCTTTCAATTGCCATGGATTGAATCTACCTGCCCAATTGGAACCATACTTGGTGACAACTCTCCATAGTTGTTCCCCAATGAAGAATATGTCTGGTAAGTCCGCATCTATTCCAAGATGACCGCCAGCAGGGGTTATAGTTTAACATTGTACCCTATGGGGAAAACACATTCAAAGATCTTCTTCTCTGAAACTACTTGATCAGTTGGAATCAAACTTGGTCACAGTAGGCCTTTAGTGGTCTTCTTTAAAAATATGTCTGACAAGTCGGCACCTTCGCCGCCAGCGGGGAACATAATTTAACATTGGACCTAATGGGGGAAAACACGTTCAAAGATCTTCTCCTTTGAAACTTCTAGAAAATTAAACACTTTAACATTGAGATAATTTTGGCTATAGTTTATGTCAGCCATGGACTAGGTGAGCTATAAAGGCTCTTTAAAACCTCTAGTTTCTGTAACCCTACACTTGAGTATCAAACGTATGCCAAAATTCAATAAATTTCTATAAAATGTGGTGTTTTTGTATTGTATTGACATGTATTTTCTTTTTGATTTAATTAATGACGCAGATTTTTCCCTACTTTTCCTTCATCTGTCATTAGAACGACAGTTTAATTAGTCAAATCGTTTTTGTAATCGAGCACAATAAAATTGATTTGCATGCATGAATTGATTTAGATTCACAAAGTAAGCGTAGAAGGAAAAAAATATTCAACAAATACCCTGTATGCATATTAAGTCCTTCACCTAACACTTCCCCGGTGATTGCATTTGGTAAACATGCTAAAATGTTTCCAACGCTTTATTATGGCGTTCACCAAAATTGCAAATTTAATGGCTTATTTTCAATATGTTTTGCTCCAGTTAAAACACCCTATTACCAGCTGGGACAGCAGATACTATCTTGACCAACAGACTCTACAAGTTCAAATCAAGCCTGACAGAAAGGTTAAAATTATTTGACTTGGTGCATTATTCAATATTTTAAAGCTGATTGATCTTATAATGGGGAACCTACCTCCAAAGTTTTAGCTGGAACTTCAGCCAATAAACAAAATTGAGGGATAATAAAGTTATTAATTCATTGTTGAAGTTGCAAGTTACCACTTTCAAAGTATACTTTCTTTGAAACAGCCTATCTATCGTATTGGTTTTTAATTCATTTAATATATTTAGGGTTCCCTCTATCATTACCTAACCATAGGCCTTTATAAGATTAATAATGAATTTAAAATAAGTGGGTGAATTAATCCTGACTAAGTGAGTGTGATGATTTAGTGATTTAGTGGCTGACGCGAACAGCAGTTTGAAATATCTATGGCAAACAGTGACAACGGATGTTAGCAATCGAGACCAGGTCCATTAAAATATATTACAATTATTTTCATACATGTAAATACATATCATAAATGTTAAATTACCGCTCGGTTTTCTTAGATGAGAAGGAAAATCTTGAGCTTGTGGCCTGTTTATGAGATATGCAAAAGATCTATCTAAAATCTCTGTCGGTCTAACTTCGAAAGCCACTTAATTTGAACCGGTAATTAATGATATAATGATGATATAGAATTAATGATACACTTGGTATCTACCTAACTCAGCGGTGCTTTTAGCTCAAAATTGCACTTTCCTTCTAAGAACTTTTTCTTGAGAACCACTGAATGGATTTGAACCAAACTCGGCATGAATGATTCTTATGAGGCACTGACCAAGTTTTTTCTTACTTGGTGCTGATCCGTCATCCAACATGGCCGCCGGCAGCCAATCTTAGTTTAACATTAGACCCTAAGGGGAAGTGCATACAAAGATCTTCTTCCTCTAGAGAATTACTGAATGAATTTAAACCAAACATGGCTGTTATGAGGTGGTGACCAAGTGTTGTTACTTTTGTGCCGATCCATCATCCAAAATGGCCGCCAGCGGTGAAATTCGTTTAAATTGGAAAGTAATGGAACCGCTCAATGGATTTAAACTAAACATGACATGAATGATGCTTATGAGTTGCTGACCAACAGTTGTAACTTTGGTGTCATTCAATATTGCTGCTGCGAAACTTAGTTTAACATTGGAACCAATGAGAAATGCGTACAAATATCTTCTAGGGAGCCGCTGAATGGATTTAAACCAAGCATGGCATGAATAATTTTTGTGAGGTGCTGACCAATTACTGTTACTTTGGTGCCAATTTTTCATCCAAGATGGCCTCCATCGGTGAACTTAGATTAACATATTGTACCATATATCTTCTTTTAAAGAATTGCCGAATGGAGGGCCGTACTTGGGAAGATGGTTTAACATAGGACCGAAAGGGAATTGAACTCAAAGATCTCCTCTGAAACTAACCAGGTCAAAAGGGACCAAACTTGCTCATGATAGTCCTTAGGTGGCCCCCTTTAAAGTTTGTTTTTTTCTTATAATTATTTTCGTACCTTATTGTCCTCGGAACAACGATGACCTCCAACGGGGAACATACCTTAGTATGGCAACCTATTGGAAACAATATTCACTAATATTCTTCTCTCTGAAACATATGACCTAAGTGCAACAAAATGTGGTCACAATAGTCCTTTAGTGGTCCACCTCAAAGTTTGAACACATAAAAGGAATTCGAGTAAATGTACATGGGACAAAATCCCTATAATACATGGTAAGATTAAGCAAATGGAACAACGCTTTCATTGCTGTTCATCATCATCTTCTTGAAGTCCCCATAGGACCTTCAACAAAAAGCAAAGACTCCTACCTCATAGTAAGTTCAAGACGGCCCCTAGCAGATTTCACTCACTAAATGTTGAACAACGCTACATCAATGCGTCTTCAATTTTGGTCATGGATGCGGGGTCGACAAGGAACACGGCATACAAGGCAAAGTATTCTTACAATAACTGTCATCCGTTGCCCGACGAATTGATCAATAAGCAATACAATATATAAACGATAACAAGGCACTCATCGATTTGATTGTAAGAATACTTGGAAAGTAAAATCGGGAGATGTCGGCAATATATACAATGTATACAGCTGGCCAGAAAAATAGTTTAATGTTTACAAAACAAGAAAGCCAAATGTTATGTTGATAGTGCATTCATATGAGAAATTCTCACATGAGCAAGTACACCATAATGACAAAATAAAGAGAGCATTCACCTCAAGCACAGGGATTTTTTTTTACATTCACCACTCTGCACGAGAGACACACTCCATCGTAAATGGACAAATAAATACATGATAAGATTAAGGAAATGGAACTACGTTTTCATTGTTGTCCTTCATCTTGAAGTCACCATGAGGCCTTCAGCAAAGGGCAAAGACTATTACCTTGAGTTTTTTTAAGTTCGTATCTCACACGAGATGGCTGACAGCTAGGAAAATAGTTTAGCATACGACCCCAAGGGAAATGCATATGCATAAAAAATTTCTTTTCCTCTGAAAGTACTCAACCAACTGAAACGAAACTTTGTCTTGGGTAGTCCAATTCAATGTTTGTGATTTATATGGTCGTATCTCATCCAAGATGGCCGCAAGTGGGAACTTTGTTAAATAGAACTTAGGATCCTATGGAAAATGCAGAAAAAGTTCTTCTCTTCTGAACTAAAGGAATAATTAGAGTGAACTTTAAACAGGATAGTCCTTTGGTGACTCTCTTGAAAGTGGTTATGTTCGTATATCATCCAAGACAGCTGCTAGCGGAAAATGTAGATTAACATACGACTCTATGTGAATTTCATAATAGCATCTTTGATTAAGAAGATAATAACTTTGGATTTAACATAGAAACCTCATGATTATCCATGGCAACAAAATATAATTTCTTGTACCTGCTTTTTTAGGCCTTAATTTTAACCTTAATCACTCATACACACAATGCATTTCAAGATTACCGAATCTCTTTATCTGGATCCTTGTGATTATTCAAGGCATATCCACTATCTGATCTAGTATTTTACATCTAGCCTTTAACACTAACTTTAACTTGAGGCACTCAGCGTGAAATATGGGTCGGGATGACCTAGTTTTAAATAGAAACCATGTAACTAAGGCTCAACTAAAGATACAAAATCATTCTTCTACCAACACCAATATCGCAGATCTGTACTTTAACCAAAAAAAAAAAAAAAAAAAAAAAAAAAAAAAAATTAACCGAGTTATTCATGCATGAAAGATATATCCAGGTGACCTTAATTTTACTAGGAACTCCATGGATATCCAAAGTACATCACCGACAAAACATGCTCTGCGTGCTCTAGTATCTGATATCTTGCTTTTAACGCAAACTTTAACCTACGTCAATTATGCATGAAAAATTAACCAAGATCCCCCAATATTTATCAGGAACATTTGACGATCCAAAACTATATACTGACAAAAGATTAAAAACTTACCTGCTATAGCATATCAGTTTTGAATGACGAACAACAATAAAAGCGTTGTTCCGTCGCTTGGATCTACCATGTATTTAGAGAGACTTTGTCTTATGTGCATATACTCCATATTCTTTCATTGTTTATTTGGGCAAAAACTATTACCTTAGTAACTAATGCATGTAATATAGCTCACGATGACAAATATTAAGTACCAAAGATGTTTTAACTTTTATAGACAAAAGCTTATTAAGAATTTTCATTATTGATAGACCTGCATGTGACAAAGTAAATGTGACACTTTACATTCCTTAAACTGGTAGTAAAAATAAAAGATTTTGTGAATATGTGAATGGCCGCCGGAAGATCTGGTTATACTAGTATCGGACTAACATTGAAAGTGACGATACTCTTTTAGGATGTCTACATTAATGTTCTTAATGTGTTTATATATTTGATAGAAATTATGTTAATAGAAATTTTAATGTTTTAAATAGTGAAATTATATGTGATGATTTGCTTGATGGTGAAATTTCAGTGGACGAAGTATTAAATGTTTTAAAATCAATCACCGGGTTGTAATGACATTCCTGTTGAACTCTATAAAAATCAGACCATGTTAATAGCATGAACTCGTATGTGCTTCCACACCGGTAAAGTACCAGCGATGTGTTCAAAAGGTATAATTACTCCAATTCCAAAGAACTCTACGTCTGATCCAAGAGACCCTTTACCGTATCGGGGTATAACTTCAGCACCCGTATAGTACAAACTTTATTGTGGTGTTTTGAACTTGCGTCTCACCGAGAAACTTGATGATATTAACTTTATACACGATGAGCAGAACGGTTTTCGAAAGGGGAGGAATACTATGGACCATTTAAGTAGTTTAACAACTATTATTGAAACACGTAAACTAAATAATCTCTCAACATACGCAGCATTTAATGATTTTAAAAGGCATATGACTGTATTGATAGGGAATTGTTGTTTGAGAAATTACAAGCTACAGGTATAAGTTCAAAAATGTTACAAGCAATTTGTTCACTTTATAATGATGTTCAATCTTGTGTGAGAATAAATAGTAATTTAACTGACTGGTTTGAAGTTAACTGTGGACTGAAACAAGGGTGTATTTTGTCACCATTATTATTTAATATATATTTATAATTGACCTTATTGATGATATAAAAAGGTTAAATGTTGGTATTAGTATTGATAAAGAAAAGGTGTGTATATTATTATATGCTGACGATGTTGTATTTTTAACTGAAAATGAAAATGATTTACAAAAAGTGTTGGATACACTTAATATATGGTGTGGTGACAACAATCTAACTGTTAATTTAGATAAATAAAAAATTACACTTTAGAAAACAATCAGTACCTAAAACTACTTTTACCTTTACTTTTAATGGTGGAAATATTGATGTAGTTTCTCAGTATAACTATTTAGGCGGCAAAGGTTGCAAAATCAGCAAGTAGATCATAGGATTACTTATTTCTAAATGTAAATCTAATGGTGGTTTTCAGTATTCTACATTTACAAAATTGTTTGACTCACTTGTATGGTCTGTAATTAACTATGGTGCTGCAATATGGGGCACAAAAGATTTTTCATGTATTAATATTGTGAAAAATAGAGCCATGCGCTTTTTTATGAGTGTTGGGAAATATACACCAAATTTGTCATTGTATGGTGAGATGGGCTGGATGCCTAGTTATATAAAACAGTAGACCAGTGTGTTTAGAAACTGGTCAAGATTTACAAATATATGTGATGAAAGGGTCAATAAAAAGGTTTTTATATAGGGTAAAACCCGTGGTAATAGAAAGTTTAAAAACTGGCAGTTTAGAGTTATAAATAAGTTTGAGAACTTAGATATGGCATATGTGTGCAATTCTAATTATATTTTGAGTAAAAATATGATTAAACATATTGAAAATATATCTTTATGATGTTTTATGTAAATAATTGTTATTTTATAGTCTCTCATAATTCTTTTAAGAGTGGCTCTTGTGATATGTGTTTAGTGTTTTAAATTACCTTGTATTTTATAAGTAACGTAAATCAAGAGGTGAGACTTTAATAAATATTTGTCTTGTCTTGTGTTTTATCTTTATATACTATAGCATTTTCATATTGACATTGTTATAGATCCAAGGTAAGCCTTATTGGCCTGAGGCGCAAGCCGAAGGCCAATGTGACTAACCGAGGACCTACGTTTTTTTCTTTATATGACACTAGTAAATAACATGTGCAATGCATTAAACAAGATTGGTTAAGGTGTCTGCAGGGTATTATTTTCCTACTTTAGAATTATGTGAAATTTTCTGTGTAGAAACATAATAGTATTATTGTTAAAAATATAAAATAAAATTTGGGGGTCACCATGCATTTAAGCGCAAAAACTGAAATTGAAAATTTAAGGATTTTACTTAGAAATGATAGGAAAAATGATTATATGAGAGGATAGCTTTAAAAAATCTATTATAGATTTTGTTCATACTTTGCATGTGTTTTGATATCATTATATAGTTTAAGTATAAAGAATAAAAATTAGGGATCACCGTTGAAATAAGAAAGATTTTTTATATCATTATATAGTTTACGTATAAAAAATAAAAATTAGGGATCGACGTTGAAATAAGAGAGATAAATTGCAAAATGTTAATTTCTCGAGTGATTTCTATATGAAATTCTTTTATCAACTTATCTCCCTTGCATAATTTCCGAGTTCTGTAAATCCAGCAACAGATTTATAGCACATGTGTTTTAGTTCACGTTTTTGCAACGAATATGTTGTAAAAATGATTTGGAATAAAAATTTTAAATACTTCGGAACTTTCTTTATGTTTTAGATAACAAAATAAATTTCTTAATGAATTAAACCTGAATGAACAAGTATTATACAAAAATGGCGGAATAATACCACTGAGACACTTTAAACGTTCGTAAATTGGTACAAATCATAAAATTATAAATGTGTAGGGCTTAATAATCAAAACGACAACAAGGGCCCTTACCTTTATTGAGTATCAAAAGTATGCCATCACTCTATCAATTCCTTTATTTATTATTTGTATTAACATGACAAGTATATTCATTTTAATTAAATTAATGACGTAGATTTTTTCGAACTTTTCCTTCTTCTGTCATTAGAGCGACAATTTAATTAAACATATCGATTGATTAAGACACATAATGTACGTGCAAACGGAAATAGTTTATTCAACAAGTATACTACTCTGTACCTGTATCTGTCGGTGTATACCAAGGTTCGTCAGTGTATATATGAATGACGTATTTTGAAATATTTTCAAACATTTGAGTGGGACATTCATAAAGATTAACGTTTAACTTTCATCGTATATCTACCAAAACTAATGCGTTTAGATATGTATTCTCATAACTTTTACTTCATTAATTCAGCGAGACAAATATATCTTAGTTCTCCAGTTACTTCAAAAAGCACTAATTATTAATACTTTTTATAAACCTTAGAATGCATTGTCGTTTAAATGCTGATGGTTTCCAAAAACTGACCTACGCTGAAACAACAACCCAATGTGACAGTCGGCATTTCTTTGAATGGGTATTTCAGCAATGACACCCCATCGTTTTTGGCATTTCTATGTTGACACAATGGCTCTGGATTGACTGTTAGTTGATCAAACACAGGTCTAACTTCCCACTGGGATAAGATTATTTAGATCAGTAATTTCAATGCGTCATTGTTGTCTAAGCATTTCTTACTTAAACAATCTTTTCAGTATGTTCGGTATTTAATTAGTCAAAATAAAACTTCCAAACGTTTACATGTCTCTACACAATATTCATAGAACATAACTATGTTACAGCTCGATGAACAATATATTTTATGTACAGAATGTTCATAGAACACAATTATTTTACAGCTATTGACAAAATTAGTGTCGCAAGGCGGGCTTAGTTTCGGTGCCTGTTTTCTTGAATTAAACATATTTTATTGCAAATAAAGCAAAGGGATCGGGCACAAGTTATAACAACATTATTTAAAGCCCTCTCCCTACAATTTACAACAGAACAAATATTATACAATATAGCAGCAATATAGATACAATATACATGAAGAAATNGGCATTTCTTTGAATGGGTATTTCAGCAATGACACCCCATCGTTTTTGGCATTTCTATGTTGACACAATGGCTCTGGATTGACTGTTAGTTGATCAAACACTGGTCTAACTTCCCACTGGGATAAGATTATTTAGATCAGTAATTTCAATGCGTCATTGTTGTCTAAGCATTTCTCACTTAAACAATCTTTTCAGTATGTTCGGTATTTAATTATTCAAAATAAAAACTTCCAAACGTTTACATGTTTCTACACAATATTCATAGAACATAACTATGTTACAGATCGATGATCAATATATTTTATGTACAGAATGTTCATAGAACACAATTATTTTACAGCTATTGACAAAATTAGTGTCGCAAGGCGGGCTTAGTTTCGGTGCCTATTCTCTTACTTTTATTTACCCGAGTGCTGCACTGGGTATTGAATTTTCAACTTGACGGGTTATCTATGCATGAAATATGCTTTTAATATCAAGCACTTGGTCTCACTTTATGCAGATTTTATGTGATTATTTCCCTGTTGTAACAATTTTACAATAAACTATGTTTATACGCCCTTAAACCCCAGTGCTGGGTATATCTTTTGCAGCACAATATAATATAAAAAATAAAACATTTTTAAAACTGTTTCAGGACTCAGGTACTTTTTCATCCAATCATTTTTATATGATGCAGCAAATTTTACAACGAATTTGAACTGATCATTTACTCCAGACATTAAGTTTGACATTTATTATATTCTTATATTCATATAACTTGACAGAAAAACGATTGACGACCCGCAGTTGAAACAATTCTTTGCAAAACACGCAAGAATATCTGTAAACATTTTAGCAAATAGCAAAAGGTAATGATTGTTGGCATTTCTGTTGACATTTTTATTGGTAGTTGGATATAAAAAAGTAGAGCAGAAATTTTGACTTATCAATAAAAGCCCCTTCGCTCAAGACCTCTACCTTCATTTCCATTGAGAAACGATTAATAAAATGTCATATGATGTTTTATGTAATATCAATAAAAAGTCCAAAGTACAAGAAATCGTTTGAATAACACCTGCCCGTTATATACTTGCTATCTGGATAAGATGCCTTTTTAATTTATAGCTCTGCTTCAAGCACAATATAAACAATATTTATATTCTTATCAATGGATTTCAACAATTTGCAGTTCAGTTTTATGATATTTCTTTGATTATTCACTTCAAAGAACTTTTGCCTTTGTAGTCCATCCAAGCATCAAGCTTGCTGTTTTTAGTCTTTATGGTTGCCTTGCAATGTTTTGACGTTGTACTGAAGAAGGCCTTTGATTTATGTTCACTGGTCTACGATTTTGTGTTTGACTGATTGATGAAAGTCGAGAAGTCCTACCTCGAATATTGGCCAAGGTTTGTTCTAAAACACTAACAAGTTGATTGTTCAAATCATTTTGTATGGATTGTGTAGCAGGTACATTATTAACCCCCGAATTAGGGATTTGCTGTCTTTGTAATAGTTGCCGTTGAATTGCTAACAACTGTTGGTCTCTCGATTGTCTTTGTGACGTTGGCTGTGTCCCTCTTCTCTGAGATAAAATTGATTCTATTCGTGAAATGAGTGACGGAATGATATTACTATTTGTTCCAGTATTACCTGTCCTAGATATTGTTGAATTTGTTCTACCAGGATATATCATAATCATTTGACCATTTTTTGGCAAGTCTATAGACTGACGTAATCGATTGGGAATATTTCTATTTCTTAAAGCAGTACTCGTTGTAGAATTTTGCCTTGCTAGTAGATTCAAAAGCATTCTGTTTCCATTAGTAGATGTGGATTGGCCTAAAATACTTGCAAGTGTATCTGGGCTAACTACCACAGCTGCTATTTGTCTGGAAGACCCAGAACGGTCGACAGCATTTCTGTTAGCTTGTTGAGAATTTTGTATATTTGGCGGTCCTCTCATTGCACGAGTAGCACGCACATTAGTTTGTGCAGTTTGAACATTACGCATTGGTCTTACGTTTTGGTTTTGATTTGTAGGTAATTGTCTTATCATATTCCGCTGAACAGCAGTCACTCGTTGTCCAATATTGTTTCTAGGGTTTAAAGATCCAGCATTTTGAGAAAGCGCTCCTGGCAACCGACTCTGTTTGTTTCTTGAATTTCTAAGTTGAACATTTGGAATACTATTTCCTGCTCTTAATACAACAATATTTGGTGTTTGTCTCCCATTAAATTGACCGTTTGACGGTTGTGCCGGAATCGAAAATTCTCTAGAAACGCCATTATTTACATCTACTGGAGATGCCATTCTACCTCTAGGCAAAAGATTACCGGTCATCATTCCAGTATTAACTATGGCTGCAGGTTGTCTAGCATTAGACGGTAAAATAGCCATCGGATTTCCTACCCCTACTCGACCCGGGTTGGCAATAATACGTTGTGTCCATGGTATTTGATTTGCCCAATTTTGTGCGGATATAGGTACAGTTTGGTCATTACGGAAAGAATTTGGTATATTATTTAGTCCAATTGGAATATGACTAGTGTTATTTACAAACTCACTTGCACTCGGAGTGTCTCGAGTTGTGGTTGATTGAACATTGTCAGGACCTTGCTGTTCAGAATTCCGATCAACACTAGAGACGACATTATTTACTAGCTGCTCGAGTTCTCTGTTACCCATCAAAGCATTTCCGTTTCCAACATTTGGTTGTTGATCTACTCCAACATCTTGTCCAGGAAAGGGCATAGACTGTTGATGTGAAGGTATCCATAATGGAGAGGGTATATTACGAAATATATCATTGACAGGATTTGTAGAGCCCACGGCCTGTGATGTGTTAGTGTTAATTACCTGCTGCTCTTCTATAATGCCGGCTTCAATTTGGTTTTCAGGTTTCGTATTATTTAGTATTTCTTGTGCAAGAACTATTTTTCCTTGTGGTGTTAACTTGTCTGACAGTCCATTTAATAACTGGGCAATATTTCTGTTCCTGAGCGATAATCCAAAGGATCTGGTTGTTATTGGTTCGGAATGACTTTTTTGTGGTCTTAAAGACTCCATATCATTAGTCAGCAATAATGTTTCCTGATTCTGACCATTATCTGGTTCAATATCCTGAGGAAGTTCTCTGCGAAGTTCTTGATTTGGAGACAAATTAATAGAATTTTGTTGTAATGTTAGTCCATTTCTTGTGTCAGCTGGGGAATGAGTTTTATTTGAATCCTTTGTTTCATGGTCATTTGTGAGCTTTTTGTCTGCATTCCCTTTAATATCAATAGGTATAATAACATGCTGTATTGTGGGTTTAGGAATGCGATGAGGACCAATATGTCCGGAGTCAGGTGTATGAATATTTGAACCATCTCCAACGCTTTGGTTAGCCTTAGTTTTAATATCTTGGACATTATTTTCCATATTCAAACCATGTGAAAACATACTTGGTACAGTGAGTTCACCTTCTGCCGTTTCTATTGCTTTGATATCATTTAGGTTAAATATAGTCTGTAGTTGATTTTCATTTGGGTCAATGCCTGCCTTTTGGTTAATATCTTTACTTAAATCAACAAAATCCCTCAAAGACTTAGGTCTGGCACCTGAAGTAATATCAGCATTGGACGAACTCTTACTCATAGAATTGACATTTTTCACAATTACTGCCTTGGACTTAGTTTTTACTGACGCCGAACTTGCCCCTACTGTGCTCTGTCCTGTTACTTGATCTGTAAGTTGGCCTACAAAAGTATGATTATTCAATGACTATTTAATATTTCTATTCCAAATGATCTTGTTGTTATTGGTTCTCAATGACTGTTTTGTAGTCTTGAAGACTTACATGTATTAATTGATGGAATTTTGTTGTAATGCTAGAATATTTCTTGTGTTAGGTGGTGAATTAGTTTTATTTGAATCTTTTGCTTCATGGTTATTTGTGAGCTTTTTGTCAACATTTCCATTAATATAAATAGACCCTTTTCACGATAATTTTTGCACATGCGCTCATATTATGCCTTTAAGTGGGTAAAATGCAACGACATAATGTATGTGAAGTCTTGATTAATTGTCCTACGACGTCATTTTTACTGGAACTGTTATCATTTTCCACTCAAAATCGTAGGAACACAGTTATCGTGAAAGGATCTATAGGTATGATAACTTTTTATATAATAAATTCATTAATGGAGTCAACACCTGATCATTCTAATCCCAGACGCCTAGTTCTTTCTTCGACACTGGCTTCAAGCCATACATTACTTCTTGAATTGTTATCCTATTGAAGATTTCCAATACTTAAGTTTAAATCATTGAAACATAATCGAGGATTGAATTTGTTGTTGGGTATTGTAAATAAAGTTCTAGAAATAAAAAATAAAGTTCTAGAAATAAATTCTCTCTACCTTCCTTATCGAGCAAAGCTCTGTCTTTTTCTTATTTTAATCACAACGGTACTTAAGAATTTAACAACGGCATCTGAATATGGAAGGAAGGAAGGAATACGTCAGTTACATTAATAAAAGTCCACAGACGTGACAAAAAAAACGAGAAAACATTGACGACTGATGAACGGGATATCTATAAAAAGAAATACAAGATTTACAACATGTGTATGTTCTTCAGTAAGCATTTCCTTTCCTTTAGAACCCCGTTCTGTTTTCTGATATTTTCTTATCACGAATTATTCATAAATTTTTGAAACTTGTGAATTTCGGAGCACTCCTGTACTATATGCAATTAAAGAAATAATAAAGAATTAAAAAATACTATGACAGATGTAGGTGATCTGCACCGAAGAGACACAAGCTGCCGAATGCCCACATGCAGAATTTAAATTAATTGTTATTTCCATTGGTATTTTGTTTTCACGACCAAATATACTTTCTCTAATTTCAAACAAATTAGACACCTCCTGATAGATTAGTTATCGAAATAATAATCAACATGTGTGTTAATATTTGATCTCAGTTGGCGATTCGCAATCATGCAAATGTCTCATGTCATTTCTAGAAATAGTGCAACCGAATGTTGATGAAATTAACACCTGCATCATTGTCTAGCGAAATGGCTATTGCATTTTTTTATGACTAAGATACCTCAATTTATTGATAATATGACATTTTTATCAAAAATATATTCAACATCCCTTTCAATGAATTGCGCAATGATGTTACATATTAACGATGATAACAACAAAATGGCGGCATATAAGAGACGGAGCTTTGCTTCATATAAATTGATTAGGAATAAGAGAAACAATCTCTAACATTGCTTTCCGGTTTCTTACGACAATTTCTCACATCTCGATATTTTAAAGTTCTCGGTAAACTTCGAACATTAAAATGTAAAAAATTTAACTATTGCGATGTGAGAAATATACGCAATATACAGGAAATAATGTTATAGATTTGACAGCCAATTTGTTCTTTTTTAATCATATTTGGATCATATTGTATTTTCTTCGCGTCGATTGGACACTACTACTTCTATTTTGTATGCCAAGGTTTTTTTAAAATACAGTGTTAGGAAACCCCATAAGATTACAGAAAATGTCATCAAATAAAATTTGTCCTCACTTTTTATACGACTTACCATTGACATAGGAACACATCTGTAGAATTACTGTGACAAGAATGCTGACATACATCATCTGAAACCAGACAAATTCAAAGTTATAATGACTTCCTACATTAACAGATGTGTTACATGCTCTTGTGTTATAGGGCATTGGAAGGCATACAGATCTTTTTGTCAGTAAATGAATTCTTCCACAGAGAATGGTTTTGCTTCTGTTTACAGTTGCGATATCTTCAATCAATATAAAGATTTTACTAGAAATATAGAGATAGTACAGATATTCCTTCTTATGCCCCCGAGACGATGTTTTACCCTCGTCCGTCAGTCCATCCGTCCGTCCGAGGGGGTACATGGTTTGTCCGCGCAACTCCTCCTACAGTTTTTACGCTAGAAAGTATTCATTTTGCAGATCATTTGTACATATATTGAAGATGTGCATGTGATAAGGATTTTAGTTTTGGTGCATTTTTGTCAAAAATATACATTGTTGAACTTAGTCAATTTTGGTGATTTTTCATAGAGGGTACATAGTTTGTCCGCGCAACTCCTCCTACAGTTTTAATGCTAGGAAATTTTTATTTTGCAGATCATTTGCACCTATTTTGAAAATATGCATGTGGAAAGGATTTTGACTTTGGTTAATTTTTGTCAAAAATATACATTGTTGAACTTTGTCATTTTTAGTGATTTTGTGATAGAGGGTACATAGTTTGTCCGCGCAACTCCTCCTACAGTTTTGATGCTAGGAAGTTTTTAATTTGCAGATCTTTCGTACCTATATTGAAGAATTGCATGTGATAAGGATTTTGATTTTGGTGGATTTTTGTCAAAATTATTCATTGTTGAACTTAGTCTTTTTTTGGTGATTTAGTAATAGAGGGTTCATAGTTTGTCCGCGCAACTCCTCCTACAGTTTTGATGCTAGGAAATTTTTATTTTGTAGATCGTTTGTAGCTATATTGAACATTTGCATGTGGTAAGGATTTTGATTTTGGTTAATTTTTGTCAAAATTGTACATTGTTGAACTTCGTCATTTTGTGATGATTTAGTAATAGGTTGTACATTGTTTGTCCACGCAACTCCTCCTACAGTTTTTACGCTAGGAAGTTTTTATTTTGCAGATCATTTGTACCTATTTTGAAGATATGCATGTGGAAAGGATTTTGACTTTGGTTAATTTTTGTCAAAAATATACATTGTTGAACTTTGTCATTTTAGTGATTTTGTGATAGAGGGTACATAGTTTGTCCGCGCAACTCCTCCTACAGTTTTGATGCTAGGAAGTTTTTAATTTGCAGATCTTTCGTACCTATATTGAAGATGTGCATGTGATAAGGATTTTGATTTTGGTTGATTTTTGTCAAAAATATACATTGTTGAACTTAGTCATTTTTTGGTGATTTAGTAATAGAGGGTTCATAGTTTGTCCGCGCAACTCCTCCTACAGTTTGATGCTAGGAAATTTTTATTTTGCAGATCGTTTGTAGCTATATTGAACATTTGCATGTGGTAAGGATTTTGATTTTGGTTAATTTTTGTCAAAATTGTACATTGTTGAACTTCGTCATTTTGTGATGATTTAGTAATAGGTTGTACATTGTTTGTCCACGCAACTCCTCCTACAGTTTTTACGCTAGGAAGTTTTTATTTTGCAGATCATTTGTACCTATTTTGAAGATATGCATGTGGAAAGGATTTTGACTTTGG
>MJUU01054736.1:175564-192394 GCA_002080025.1 Modiolus philippinarum | reverse complement strand
GTTTTTAATTTGCAGATCTTTCGTACCTATATTGAAGAATTGCATGTGATTAGGATTTTGATTTTGGTGGATTTTTGTCAAAATTATTCATTGTTGAACTTAGTCATTTTTTGGTGATTTAGTAATAGAGGGTTCATAGTTTGTCCGCGCAACTCCTCCTACAGTTTTGATGCTAGGAAGTTTTTATTTTGCAGATCTTTTGTAGCTATATTGAAGATATGCATGTGGAAAGGATTTTGACTTTGGTTAATTTTTGTCAAAAATATACATTGTTGAACTTTGTCATTTTAGTGATTTTGTGATAGAGGGGACATAGTTTGTCCGCGCAACTCCTCCTACAGTTTTGATGCTAAGAAGATTTGCATGTGGTAAGGATTTTGATTTTGGTTAATTTTTGTCGAAATTGTACATTGTTGAACTTCGTCATTTTGTGATGATTTAGTAATAGGTTGTACATTGTTAGTCATTTATTGGGTGAATTATTAATAGAGTGTACACAAGGGTTCATAGTTTGTCCGCGCATCTCCTCCTATAGTTTAATGCTAGGAAGCTTTTATTTTGCAGTTCATTTGTACCTATATTGAAGATGTGCATGTGGTATGTATTTTGATTTCGGTTCATTTTTTTTTCAAAAATATACATTGTTCAACTTTTAATTTTTTTGGTGATTTAGTAATAGAGGGTACATAGTTAATCTGTGCAACCTAGAATAACATGTGTTTAGCGGGGGCATCATATGTGTCTTACACAAATATTACTAACAATTCCCAATTTGATTCAACCTTGCGCGGGGGCATGTCATCCTCTAGTTTGGTAATAAAAAACCTAGACTTCTAGCGTTACTGTTACACATTTAATTACTGTCGTCTTCATGGAGATTTTACTAGAATTATAGAGACAGTAGAGATATTTGTTTTCTGTTTTAAAAATGGTCCAGTTATATTTGGACGAAGAGTCACATATAATTCGTCAAAACAATTAAATTTCCTTATATCCGGTATTTGTTGTTTCAAAGACATAAATATCAAATGGTTCTAAATATGGCAATTCTCATCACTAAACGGATGAAAATCACTTTTCGACTATGAAATATGAAAAAACTAGTCTAAATAATTCCAGTTAAATCGAGATTTTAAACTTACCTTTTTCAAGTACCTTGAGCTGTTACAGTTTTTGTAAATCCCAAAAGTCAAACTTATATCAAGTATTGTTATGTATGACTTAAACACTCCTAAAATGAAATTTTAATTTTAATATGCTAACACGTAATAAACATGTCTGTCACATATTATTGACAACATGTTTTTACAAAAGGAATATCTATCATAATTTATTGACATGTTTCATTAAGAATATTAATAATGTGTTATCAAAAAATTAATTGATGTAAATGAAATACGAGATTGTTTCCTGAAATGCATTCATTTACCTGCTTTTTGTTTTCATTTATGCCCTTTTATGGGCTGTGGAAACGGTAAAAAACTTCCGAAAACGCAACAAACAAGTAATTTCGAAAACATGTTAAAATACAAAACAAACAGGTATATATAGGAAAAATGAAAGGATATGGAGTGAATGTACATGTGACAAAAACGCACACGATACATAGAGAACTCCAGTTTATTAAGGACAGGGCTTTTATTCCTGTCTACATCTTGATGTCGCCTGGCATATATATGCCTGTAAAGACTTATGTATATATGATTGTAAAGACTAATAAAGTTAAAAGAATAACAAACAGCCTAAAGTTAAATCAACAGATTAAAATGCAGAACTAACAGACGCCAAGGGGTAAAAAATATGTGAAACGCAACAAACAAATAATATCGGATTGATGATAGAATACAAAAGGGTATGGTTGTAAAAACTAATTTAACAAGATGTGTTTGTGAAACACTATGCCCCCGGTAGAAACCATGTCGACAAAAGAAAATTAATGCTAAAATTGCAAGAACTAGAAATTAAGGTTAGTTAGACATTTGCACATGTGTACTTAGCTCCATTAGATCTATTCATATATAGAATATGAAGCCTCTAGCAATTGTAGTTAATGAGCTACAGCAAAATCTTGATTTTGACCTTTTGACCTTGACCTGACCTATTTGAATAATTCTGTTCAGCTTCATATGACCAATATACAGGCCAAATATCAAGGTCCTATCACATCTGGTTAGAAAGATAAAGGCAATGTTAAAGTTTTCAAATTTGCACTCAGTGACCTTGACCTTTGACCTGACCGAAAATTATTTGTTGACCCGTACTTAGATTCATTAGATCTATTCACATATGGAATATCAAGCCTCTAGCAATTATAATTAACGAAATATAGCAAATCTATATTTTGACCTTTTGACCTCTGTGACCTTGACCTTTGACCTGACCTTAGTGAAATTTGCATAATGCTGTTCAGCTTCTTAAGACCAATATACAGGCCAAATATGAAGGTCCTATCACATCTGGCTGAAAAGATATAGGTTATGTTAAAGTTTTTGTTAAAGTTTTCAGCACGTCACAGTATAGAAAACGTCACGTCATAGACCCTTCAATCTCATGAAATTACGTATTTGAAGTAAATTTTTGGTCATGTGGGGCGGACATGTTTGTGACGTAGGGCGGACAATCAACAACTGGTGAATCTAAATACCAGAACTTGGATATGGTCTATTAACGCTAGGTGACGTTTGTCGAGATATTGGCTTTCACGATAGGTTTTATTTCTTCAGTTTGAATGAAACTCAGCAACACTGGAAATGAAAGAATCAGCAAACACGCTTCACAAAAATAAACGGTATCACCGTTTAAGAATTTATTTATAATTTGTCAATGTATTATGCTCTAGTTTGCTTATCTTAATTTTCATTCTATAGTGGCACATCAAGAAGAATTATGTATACCTAGACTAAGTACTTGAGAGTTTGGTTTTATTTGCTCGGTAATTTTCTCATAAAAAACTTTCATATACATAAATAAAAGAAGTGTTTTTTATTTACAAATCTTTTATCTAAGAAACCCGCGTAGCTTAGTCGGTAGCCTGTATGACTCATCAATGAAAAAAAGCGCATATTTTCTTTTATTCATCGTTAAAACAAAATATTCAATATCAGGAATTGAAGAACAATATGAATTCAGAGTGATTAAAATATAACGTTCTCATCAACAATTAATATATGAAGAAGATAACAGGAAACACTTACAATGGCAGAAAATTACAATCACATGCCACAATCTACCAGGGAACTGCACACGAAAAACAATCAAAAGACAAAAGGCAAACGTACACAACGATAGGAACTCGGGATAGTCGGACTTGGTACCAGACTAGCAAGAGATAGCAGTAGAGTTCGTACCCAAACCTCCTCTGTGTCTATTCCGTTTCCATATAGTATAATAAACATACAAATAAAACCCAATACAGGTAGACTACTAACTGTGTAATAGATCTTTTCACTTTAGATCACCGATCTAATTTTTTCAGGAGGAAACTCAGTTTTATATCAATAGGAAAAAAGAAAGGGTATGGAGTGACTGTACATGTGACAAAAATGCACACGATACATAGAAAACTCCAGTTTATCAAGGCCATTTCAAAAAATTATTTGGTCCGATCTCCGGTTTCGGCATTTCAATACAATGAAACAGTTCCGGTTATCAAGCCAACACGGCAAGTGTTGTTCATCCTGAACACAGTTCATAATACTGTTCATATTAACTTTAATATGTCATTGTTTACTGTGACATTGTACTAATTTAGTTAGAATTAAAATGTATTCAGGGTTTTAGTTGTGTATTGTTAGCCAACCGTACGAGTGATAACCGGAAGCGAAGAGTGTTTGCATCTCCACTTGACGGGAGAGTTCTAATCCAGGAAAAGATATCACTTTATGAAAAGGGCTATAGTTAACAAATCAGAAACTTTTAATAGCTAATGTGTTATGAAAGGAAATAAAAGCAACGGTAAAAATAGAATGACAAAAGTCCATACACGTATCATTTTGTGTTTATAAGAGGATCTGGTGTCGAAATGGTCCTTGTTGAAGCACACGTTATAAATATTTCTAAAAACGAACAAGATGTGTTTGTGACACAATACACATGCCCCCAGCACCTTTTTCATTAGATAAATAGAATCTTAATATTTTTGTGGGTGTTATCTTTCTGCACACACAATACATACGTAAAATGGAATATAAGACTAACAATTTTTACCTCTATGGCCTTGCCTTTGACCTGACCTATTTTTGGGTTATATTTAAGTTCCTCTTGACTAGATCTAAACGCTTGCAAGGTTTGGAAAGTTTATCTTAGATAGTCCAAAAATTAAAGCGAAAGGTTAAAGTTTCGGACGCACAGGAACGCGCACATACAGATAGATAGGACAAAACAATATGCTCCCTTCGGGCGTAAAAAACGACCATAGTTACGTGTCGATTCGAACCATGAACCCTCAGATTGAGAGTGATCAAGCTACGCGAGATACTTTTTTTGCTAATGTAAATTAAAGGTATCTGTATTTATACATGAAATGTGATTTTATTATATTTTGCTCAAAGCAGGCGAAAAGTAAGTGTCAAGTAAATAAAAGTAAACTTCCAAGTGGGCTTACCATCTACATAATATATTCTTCTTCTTATTCACTATGTGTGCCAATATAAAATAAAAAGGGGAGCAGCATGATACGACTGGAGCACATTGAATAAGTATTAAAAAAATTGGTACAGGGTAATTTCGTGCCGCGTGTTTTCTGGTTTTGTTTTGTAGTGTTGACATTTTTATTCGCTGTGTCTTGTCCCGCAAACTGAAAAGAAACAGGCATCGTGCTTGCCAATTTTTAATTTTTCGTTTACCATGTCATACAGATTAAGGTGGTATAGAGTGGGTCCAATTGTCAAAGTAGTTTCAGAGATCTTTGAAGGTGTTTTTCCACAGGGTTGAACTTTAAAGTAAGTTTCTGGCTGCTGGCGGCCATAGTGTAGGGTGCAAACTTGTAGGTCACATTTTTGTAAGAGGGCCACCTTAGAACTGTGACCAAGTTTGGATCCGATTTGCCAAGTAGTTTCAGAGAATAATGTCATTGAATGTGTTTTCAAGTAGTGTTCAATGTTTAACACAAGTTCCTAGCTGGCGGCCACCTTTGTTGTCGTTCAGATTTGTCGGACAAAAATTTCAAAGAGGAACGCGAAAGGACTTTTGTGACCAAACTAAGTTCCCACTGGCCAAGCAGTTTCAACGAAAGAAGATCTATAGTTCAATGATCAACCATGTTCCCAAAGGCGACTTTCTTGGATAAGGTATATATACTTAAAGGAAACATTTTTCAAAACGGACTAGCAAAGGACGTTTTTCGGCCAATGTATGTATTTTTTTTGTTCAATCTTGATTTCAAATATAAATATGCATAAAGGGATCTCTGTTATGCCAGCCTCCTTCAAGTACACGTTTCCCGTACGTTTTTTTTTTTATTAAACTAAAAATGATAATATTTACTTATTGTCATTCCATGTTTTAATACCAAGTTTAAGCGATTTTCAAAGTTAATATAATTATCAGTATGACTGTTGACGGGAGACACCTGCTAAAAGTACATTTTTGTTTACTGTTAATCAATAAATGCAACGTCAGTTTTTCTATAGAATCTAGTTAAAAGTTCGTTGACTTGACAGTGTTTTATTTTTCTTTACATTTAATATTAGATGAAATTCGTCTGCATTAGACATGAAATTATTTGGAAAATTGTACAAATTCTAGACTTTTTTTAGAGATAGTTGGTCAACTTGGTGTTTGCACCAGATCAGGAACGCCAGATCTGGTTCAATGTTACATCTTGGTGCACCTGCACCACACTTTGTTAACATGGTGCCAGATAATGTTGGTTTTAGTTTTTATTGTAACTTGGTAAATATTTCACCAAACTTGTGAGTAGGTTGTCACTGCACCAAATCTGGTGCTTGATAGGATTGAACTATAATTATACTGTATTGTACCAAACTTGGTGCATGATATGTTGTCTTCTGGTTTTCACTTTAATATTTCACCAGTCTCGGTGCAGGCTGATATTGTACCAAACCTGCAGTTGGTTAGGTAGTTTATTTTTGATAAGGGAATAGGGAAGCTGTGTACCGTCTTATTCATAAAAGGTTATTAAAGTTATTGATTATTCATCCAATGTATAATTGTTGTTCACAAATTATGAATTTGATATGCAGATATATGGAACTTGAATAAACAGGATGTGAACTTAATCGAATTCTTAGCTTCAATTATACTACCAGGGAATCCACAACTACTGAGAGTTGTCCTGGTAAAGGAACCTGCGAAACAATTTATTTTATGCCGTTCCCATTGCAGTGTAGAATGTTTCTAACATTTACACTAAAAAAATACCGAAACTACAAGGGAGATAACCTGCACTCTGGCGGCACGACACAATCGGCATCCTCGGCGGGATGATAACTAAAAAACAACGGCAGTAGAATACCGAAGGAACAAGGTAAGCGATGACTACAAAAATCGAAGTCCAAAGACATGGCAAAAACGGTAACAGATAAAACAAAGACAAAACAGGACGTGAGACAGCTACAATGCACGGAAATAAAAAGTTAACATTAAGAACTGAGTTGTCTCCCGTATACTGATTAGTTTTACTTACCTTCACTCTGTTTTATATCTAGACCAAATACAAGTAACAATGTACCTGAAAATTTGCTAAATTTTACTGTACTAGATGAAGTACATGCTACCCCCTCTGCTTCTAGTATGTCTAATCACAATGTACCAAATATGAAAAAAAAAGTTTGATGGACATTTTAAGAAAGTTTGGGAACAGATTGAAGACGTGTTTAGGGGTAAGTCAGAGAGAATATGCATATAATGACCCAAAGGTCAATTGCTAAAGTTGATAAGGAAATATCAGCTTTAAGGTCTCAGTTACAAAACAACAATGACAGATCTTGCTCTCGAGTTGAGAGTGGTGAAAATATAGCTCCTGGGAGGAGCTGGTCTGGTCCTACATTTCATGATAACCAAAAAAATTCTTTCACCCCTCATAATGGTAGAATTATTGATAAACAAACACATTGTAATGATGATTCTTTATTAAAAAACACCTACTCAAGATTCATATATTGGCCAAAATAGACCAAGATCACAATATAATTACAGTTGTGGCCCATTTAAATGTTAATTCAGGAGGAAATTTGAACCCTCCACTATATCACGCTGGTCAAGTTGAAACCAGTTATGTAGATAATGTTGATTCATCTGGTTCTTTTGCAAAGCCTATCCAGGCAGGTGGTACCTCCTCTGCACACATGAAACCTCACTACTATGACGGAAGTGATGATCTAGATGACTATTTATCTCAATTTGATATTCTGTCAGAATTAAATAACTGGAATTACGAAACTAAATCCCGCTATCTTGCAAGCAGCCTTAAGGATGATGCTGGTACTTTATTGACATTGACAGAATTATCACAAGATGAGAGAAGAGATTTTCACAGTCTGGTTCGAATACTCAATATTAGATTCGGTTCTTGGAATCGCGCAGAGATTTTTAAAGCAAATCTCCAGACCCGAGTAAAACGTAGAGATGAATCCATATCAGAGCTGGCACAATCTATCAAAAAGCTAACTCGTCATGCTTATCCAAATGCCCCTGCATGTGTTGTTTTTGCTTTGGCCCGAGATCATTTTATAGATGCCTTGCCAGAATCAGATATGCGACTTCGGATTAGAGAAGCGCAAGTTAGAGACATAGCTGAAGCTGAAATTTTAGCATTGAGATTAGAGGCATACAGGGTAGCTGACCGCCAAAAGACAAATCGAAATCGCAGTCAGCCAGTTTATAATGTCAGCTCAAATAGTTCAGATGTGAAGACTGAGCAAGACGATAATCACCCAATGATCAAATCCATCATGAATGAGTTTCGACGCGAAATGAAGTCCTTTTCGAATGATATTAAGCAGACAGTGAGGTCCTCTAAAACGAAAAAAAAAACCTGAAAAGAGAAATAATGCCAAAAATAATTCATATAATGGCAATAGAAACCAAAATAATGGTCAAAGACTTAACAATGGCCAAAACATTTATCAAAATTATACAAACCAACATAGTAAAAATGCTACAGGCAATTTTAATGCTACTGCACATGTACCAAGAGCACAGGGAAACCAAAACCTGTCAAACACAAGGGCCAGTGTGAGACAGATGGGTCCACCAGGCCCTCGTTAGTATATATGAATGTATTAAAATTTGGGGATGGAGGTTTATTTGTTTCTACCAAAATAAATGATATTCCTTTAAATATTTTGGTTGATGCTGGAGCACGTGTGACTGTTTTGAATAGAGATATTTTTTTATGAAAACCCTTCTTATCAAGATAAATTGATTCCCGTTAGTCTTAATTTAGTAATCGCCACTGGCGAAACGTCAGCATTTATGGGAAAATTATCTGTTATATAATTTCAGATGGGAAAACATGTGTTTGCCCATGAAGTGTTGATAGCAGACATACAAAATGACGGCATTTTAGGAGTAGATTTTTTGGCTCTTAATGAATGTGATGTTTTTTTTAAGTAAAAGTTGTTTGTTTGTTAATAATGACAAGATACCTTGTTTCCATTTTAGTAAAAATATGAAACCTACAATTTGTAGGATAGCTGTAGCTCAGGATATAGTAGTCCCCTGAAGCTGAAGTTGTTGTTCCTGGGAAAATAATTATTCCTTGGTTAATTTTGAAACTGGAATGGTTGAGGCCCTTCCAAGATTTGTAGAACAAACAGGTTTAATGTTGGCATACGGTTTAATAAAGCATGGAAAGGGAGTTATTCCCCTTAGAATTTTAAATGTTTCTCAAAAAGAGAGAAGAATTGGGAAAAATACTGTTACTGCTAGGTTACAATCAGTAGAATTACCTGAAAATATTGTTTCAAAATGTGAAACTGAGTGTGTTAATAGCATTTCATTGCAAACTGAGATACCTGAGCATTTATCTGAACTGTTTGAGACCAGTTCTAACCATTTAAATAATGAAGAGAAAGAACAATTTAAAGCTTTATTGTTACAATATCAGAATATTTTCTCTCGTGATTTTAAAGACTTGGGATCTACCAGTCTTATAGAACATAATATTACTACAGGTCAAGCGAAACCTATAAAACAACAGCCCGACGTATGCCTCTGTCTAAATTAAAAGAAGCAGAGGAAAAAATTAGTGATATGGAAAAAAGGGATATCATTGAACCCGGTTATGGTCCTTGGTGCTCGCCAGTTGTTTAAGTCAAAAAGAAAGACGGTTCCACACGATTTTGTGTGGACTACCGTAAATAAAATGATGTTACAATTAAAGATTCACATCCACTTCCCAGAATTGATGCAACCTTAGACGCCTTGTCTTGTGCTAAATTATTCTCTGTTTTAGATTTAAGAAGTGGATACTGGAATGTGAAAATTGCTGAAAAAGATAAAGAAAAGACAGTATTTTCAATTCCTGGAAGCGGTTTATGGCAATTCCGAAAATGGGGTTTAGATTATGTAATGCTCCAGCCACATTTGTTAGGCTAATGGACAGAGTTCTCAGGGGTTTGTCCCGGAAGATCTGTCTCGTCTATTTAGACGACATCATTGTATTTTCAAAAACTTTTAATGAACACCTTGAGAATTTAAGTAAGGTGCTAGATTGTTTAAAGCATGTTGATCTGAAAGTGCATCCACAAAAATGCAATTTATTTAAAGATAAAGTCGTAGTTTTATCGGCCTTTATTGATACCGGTATTATAGACGGTATGTAAAAACATTTGCTGATATAGCCCGCCCATTACATAGACTAACTGAAAAGAATGTAAAATTTGATTGGTCTGAAGACTGTCAAAAGCCATTTGAAACTTTGAAAAGTGCCCTTACATGTGCCCCTATGCTTAGTTACCCCACAGAAAATGACAAGTTTATAATTGATTGCGTTGCAAGCAATGATGGAATGGGAGCAGTATTATCTCAACTTAAAATGGAGTTGATACAGTTATATGCTATTTTAGCAAGGCTTTACTCGACAAGAACGTCGGTATTATGTTACACGAAGAGAATTATTAGCTGTAGTGGCAACTATACGACATTTTCACCACTACTTATATGGCCGTCGCTTTTCAGTACGCAGTGACCATGGTGCACTGCGCTGGTTGTTCAAATTTAAGAATCCAGAAGGCCAGATAGCCAGATGGTTGGAATCACTGGCTGCCTATGATTTTAAAATTGAATACAGGGCAGGTCGCATCCATTCAAATGCAGATTCATTATCAAGACGCACTTGTTGTGGGGATGGTTGTAATTATTGTTCTCGTGCTGAGAACTGATATGAAAATTTATGCTTGAGTGAACAAAAATTGACTGATGAAAATGAAGAAGAATGTTAAAGTTTAGTTCAAACTCCAGTTGAGAGTGACACCAATAATAATGGCAACCCAAGTGAATGTAGTGTTACTAGGTCACAGGCCAAATCAGACAAGAAATTGTTGATTGGTTCTGAGGAGACGACCAAGTCTGGTTCTGAATTGCACATTGGGAATGACATATCTTTGTCTGAGGCACAAAGACGGGACCCGATTATTGGCAAAATTCATGACTGGAAGACGGAGAGGAAAAGACCCAAGTGGCCAGACATATCCCATGAATGTGTTGAGCTTAAACATTATTGGTCAAAATTTGATTCCCTTTATCTTACGGATGAAATTCTATTCAAGAAATGGGAAAATGATACTGGAAAAAATGTTGTAATATTGCCTACTTGTTTGAAAACTGAAATTCTGAAATTGTTACATAATGCCCCATCAAGTGGTCACCTTTGTTTAAAGCAAACTTTAGCAAAAGCTAAGGCCAGATATTTCTGGTTTGGAATGAGAAAAGATATTGAGTCGTGGATACAGAAATGTGATGCATGTGCATCGAGAAAAACCCCAAATAGAAAAGTCAAGGCTCCCCTTAAGCTATACTCTGTTGGACTACCCATGGAAAGGCTAGCCATAGATGTAGCTTGACCCCTTGTTAAGTCCACTAAAGGAAATAAATTTATATTAGTAACTTCTGACTTCTTTAGTAAATG
Source organism: Modiolus philippinarum (assembly GCA_002080025.1). Taxonomy (NCBI): domain Eukaryota; kingdom Metazoa; phylum Mollusca; class Bivalvia; order Mytilida; family Modiolidae; genus Modiolus; species Modiolus philippinarum. The sequence continues at coordinate 181,302 of MJUU01054736.1, read as the reverse complement.
GACTCAAGCATTAGCTATTAAAGATCGAGAGGCTTTTACTGTCGCAAACATTCTAGTGAATGAGGTTGTTTCTTTGTTTGGTGTACCTAGAATGCTGCACAGTGACAAAGGGTCAAACTTTGAATCTAAAGTTTTTACTGAAATGTGTAGAATATTCGGAATCGATAAGACTCGCACAACTACCAGAAGACCTCAGTCTGACGGTATGGTCGAGCGGAATATAAAAACCACTAAAATATGTTAACTGTTTTTGTAAACAATTCACAGCGGAATTGGGATCAGTATTTACCGCTGCTCATGATGGCCTATCGTCTTCCATTAACAAATCAACAGGAGTTAGTCCCTGTTTCATGATGTTGGGACGGGAAATAACATTGCCTGTCGACATCATGTAGGGGTACCCGTACAAGAAAATCCGATCAGTAGTACACAATATGCAAATGATTTATCTGAATGTTTAAAATTTGTTCATGAGTTTGCTAGAGATAAACTGAAACTGGCTGTTCAATCTATGAAAAAAATATTTAGCCACAAATCTTCTTACAAAAGTTATGATGTTAGTATGCCTGTATGGCTACATGTTGAAAAGAGAGGTATTGGTAGGAGTTTACAACAAGCATGGCATGACCCTTTTGTTATTATTCATAAGCTGAATGATATTTTATATCGGATTCAAGAGAGTCCAAAATTGCAACCAAAGGTTGTACACCATGACAAAATAAAGTGGAGAAAACCCTCCAACCTGGTTTCAAACTGTTAACAAATAAACAAACTTCACATGGTGCAATTGAAATAAGGAACCATATGATTACAGGTGATCCTAAAGTAGAGAATGCTCTCATAGGACGTAATCAGCATTTGTTTCATTTGAACAAACAAAAGACTATTTTTATAAACCTAGTTGGTTGTGTTTAAAAAATATTGTTTTTGTTTTCATTGTGTGCTTACATGATATGTGACAAGTTAGTTGTCCAACTTTTTATTCCAACTTATTGTATAATCAATCAAGTGGACCTTAGTGAAACCTCCACTGTAGAGAATGCTCTCGTGGATGGTAAAGGCCCAGGATTAAGATGTGACTGACGTCTTATTTCATCAGTTGGAATGTCTGTTTAGTTAAAAATAGAAAAAGAATTGGATATGAAAATCTAGAAAAATAGTGGCCTGCTTTTTGGTTTTCAAGCATATAAAACCTATAAATGTCACTGTGTTTATTTACAATTAGATCTGAATTATAGATAATCCTTTAGCGGCGAATGCTCTTATAGAATCCATATTATGGAATCTATATTTGTAAAATTAATTATAAAAATAGAATCCATATTATGTAATCCATATTTGTAAAATTAAAGTTCAATGCAATGATCGAAGTACCACCAGAATTTTTAAGTGTGCTTAAATAAATATTTGTTGGAAGGCAATTGCCAGAATTTTGTTTCAAAATATATTTATTTGAAGAATAACCCTCTGTTGTAGAGAATACTTTCACAGACGGCATAAGCTATGATGCAAAGTTAAAATTGTCTCCCACAATATTTAAAGAGACTCTTTTCTATGTACAGAAATAAAAGATAGGCCAGTCAAATACTAATAAATGTTTCAATTTTAATATAGATTATAAACAAGAGATTGTTTACTGCTGGATTTTGCAGATATACATATAATACCTTATTGTCATATTGAGACAAACATGTTTCTTTACTGTAAACAGGATAAATCTGTTTCACAAGCCAAGTTGTGCACTACAAAATAAGCAAAAAGAGTCAGTATATTTAAAATGAAATACTTGTTATTTCAGGTTTCACTGTTTTACTGCAATCCGTGTGGAGAAGATGAAATAACGAATGTTAGGAGAGGGGCAATTTACCGCCATATTTTAGAGCAGCACAGTGGCTATGGCTACAAGTGTGAAGGATGCAGAAGAGTGTTTAGCTGAGATGTTCCAAAGCACCAGGGATGTGAGTTCCCTGATGGTGACCACGTCTATTTGGTCAACAGACTGACAGGGAAGTGTGGCGAGGAGGAGGAGATTAAGTACGAAGATTTTCGGAGGTCGGTGGACGAGAAGATTAGTATAAAGCTGGTAGCTGACACCAAGAACGACAAACCAACAGTAGGCAACAAGAGGGCAGCTAGTGACTCAGTCTGTGGTATCGCTTCTGGTTACCTAACCTGTGGCTAGGGTACAGCCTCCACCACCACCCAAGTTCACTGCAACTAGGGTAAGCTGTACAGTTAGCAAAGTGTCTGACAGAGGCACTTAAACTTTTGTACCTGAGAAGCTCGCTAGCAGAGCCAGAGAGTCAGATGTTGCACAGACAGTTCGGGAGGTGCATAGTCAGACAGTGTTTCCGAGGCCGGTACTCAGTCCTCCAACCATAGTGAGGCTGAGGAGGGAGAGGTCGTAGGGCATGATCAACTGAGCTTGTCAGTTGGGCCTCTGGAAACACTTGATGCCCCCAGCTTGATGTCATCACCTCCCACAAGGACTTGCACACTGACTCCTCAGAGCAGACAGATTGTGTCTGAAAATGTAATGAATGCAAATGTTGTATCTAACTCTAATGTTAGATATAATGTACAGAAGGACATCACGGCCAGTGTAAATGAAGTAAAGCTGGTGTCCTGGTACGGCATACAGCAGGGCAGAGTTGTACTCGACATTGGTGGGAACAGGCTCGTCACGTCAAAAGCAACCTTGAGGAGTGACCCTGGATCACTCTTTTGCGCAATGACGCAACCTGGATCCCCCGTGCTATACCTAAGGATTGACGAGTGCAACTCGCCCATCTTTTTCAAAGATCGTGACCCAGCCCAGTTCAGGCACATCCTGAATTACCTACGTCTCGGTAGTAACTGGACACCTCAGTGTCTACCAAAGGAATTGAGATATCTCCATGAGATAAGGGCTTAAGCTGATTTTTATCAATTAAAATCACTTGTAGAAACATTAGATAGGAGAATTGCCATCTTGAGCGAAGCTCGATTTGATGTGTCAATTTAAACACATATAGTTTGTCAGCTTGTGACATTTTAAGTATATATAGTTTGTCAGCTTGTGACATAACATTCTAATATCTGTCTGAGATATTTTCAGTTCATACCTGATTGAGGTTTGTAGATTTTCAACTGCTTATCCAAGACTAGATGTGATGATACATTCCACTACCTCCTACCCTGTACCTGGAAAGAAGACGACGAGATGGATAGACTATGAACACTTATGAACTCATGAACTTTCTTGTATTGTAAATTAAGTTGTACTGTAACTCATTTTAATATATACATTGTACATTGTAAATCATTTAAAAAAATTGTGTAATTTTAAAGTCTAATTAAAGTTTTATTGTCTAATAAATATTTTGTAAATTCTAATATTTTTTTATCAAATTTTAAATCAGTAAATTAAGCAAGAGTAAGGGTAAGACGGAAATTTTCTCAAAAGTTAAAATGTTAATTTTTTGCTAATTGTTGACTTTGTCTATTTGATAACCAACAGGTATAAACATGATAATAATTGAGATTGCCATTGTTTTTTTTTCATATATGTCAAACGTTAACCATATATTAACATATTTTTGTACATAGTATGATGATATCAGTCACTGTTAAATTTTAATTGAATAACTGATATGGAGACAATTAAATATTTAGCTAAGTAATGTGTAAATGCAAATAAGTACTAATGAAATATAGTTCATACTATAATGTGTAATCATTTTTGTATGAAGGACCAAAAGCGATATAAAATAGATAATTATAGTTTTCATTGTATATCGATGGATATCAACTAGAGTTATGTAATTTCAAAATATAATAAACGAGCCTTTGGCGAGTTTATTATATTTGATATTACATAACGGGAGTTGATATCAAGCGATATACAATTTTTTCGAGTTGTTAAAACTAGTTCTCTTATGATTTTCATAATATTCAGTGCCGAACTGCTGTTTTTGTTTCAAACAACAACCCTGTTGCTAGGTAACGTTAAGCACGGCCAACGAGATCATACAGTGGTCCAATAAAAACGTCGAAAAAATAATAGCACATCACGCGTGATGTGTTATTACTTGACGCTCGACCAATGAAATTCCTGTAAAAGCGATACAACAAGTTCATATCTAACTCCAGCTTCAAAGTCTCGTTATGTACAGCAAATATCTATTCGTGCAAGGAATAGATAATAAGCGTGCATCATAAGAGAATCATATTTTTGTACTGAACTGTAAATTATTTTTTAAGTTTAAAGTGACTATTTTTCAGTTAAGTCATTTTCAAAATAACGACACAGTATTGTGGCATCCTTGGAGCTTTACTGTAATTACTGTGTCCGTAATTCAATGTATTCTTAGGGTTAATAGGTAGGATGTTTGCCTTTATGGCATCAGATGTGTGTACATTGTATATACATGTACTTGTAAATAGTTTTTTTTACTGATAACTTGTTGTTTTTTATTGAAAATATATTCAAAAGTATTACTTACCTTGCATTCCAATTGGGGACCAATTCCTTTTGTAAGGTGGGGGCAATGTTATGCCGGCCTCCTTCAAGTACACGTTTTCACGTACTTTTTTTTATTATATTCATAATATATTTACTTATTGTCATTCCATGTTTTTATACCACGTTTAAGCGATTTTCAAAGTTAATCTAATTATCAGTGAAACACTTGCTAAAAGTACATTTTTGTTTACTTTAAATCAATGGCATGTGAACCGGAAGCGATAATATGCAAATTTGCTTACGTTGTGTATTTACCATCTATATTGGCTTTTGTACATGTTTTAGAATTCTAATATAGCAGTGAGTTCATTTCAGATGCATATTTATGCACTGTTTGTGCTTCAGATACTCGGGATAACTTTTATTTCACTTGTTTCGGCACCTTGGGGTCAAAAGCTAGAACTCACAACCTATCGCATCTTGGGCCAATTTATCAATAAAGATGACTGTTACGCAATATTTATGGAATGCTCGGTTACCTATAGTATTAAGGATTTGTTGTATATGCTTGGTCATTCATGGTACCATGTAATACCGATGCAATATTGATTTATTGACAGTCGTTGATCTCCATTTATTTTTACTTTTGCCCAGAGATCGATCTTTGATTATTACGTTCAAATTTAATGAAAATTGTTCGAGCAGTTGCAGAGGTGAAGGTCTTTGAATACATTTCCTTGATATTTCTTTGTAAAACTATGTTATCCGCATGCGATCATCTTGGATAATGTACAAGCATAAATATCAGAAACCTTGAAAGGGACAACCCTAGCACTATTATGGTCGTAATAATTGTTTTAGTAATTTCAGAGGAGAAAATAGACATTGATAAGCTGAGAATTTTTGCAAGTCAACCTTAACCTTTTTTCAAAAAATTCTAAAATATATTTCAAAGCAAATCATAACTGAAATAAAAAAAAAAGAACAAAACGCCTAAATAAGTCATCATAATTTCCTCAAAATCGCTAGATAAGTAGATCCTATTGTGCTTAAAATCTTGAGAAAAACTTTATCTCTATCTTCTATTATTTAAAAAAAAACGAAAAGTAATAACAAATCAGAAATTTTATGGAAAAGGGAAATAACTCCAAGAGAGGTTATCGGATTTTTTGCCAAAATTGCGGGGAAGGTAGATCTCATCATGATGATCATTTTTGTAACAGAATTTTAACAACTGTAACGGTTTTGAGCTATTTGAATTAAAGAAACTTACCTCTTTGTTTTATTTTTTCAG
>MJUU01054736.1:136629-160808 GCA_002080025.1 Modiolus philippinarum | reverse complement strand
CACGTTTTTGTTCTATTTGATTCACTTGGCGTATGAATTTATGAGGTGAATTTAAATGTAGTTCGGTCAACGTCGTTTATCGAAAAATAAACGACTTCAGAAATTGCCACCGGAAGTAAATTCAACCAATCGTATCAGCGTATTTCCTATTATGCAAAACATATAAGAATTAATATATCATTTTGAGCACTTAAAGCTTCGAAAAAAAAATTGTTACAGAAAATGAGGAGAAAAAAAAGACAATTACTGAATTGTTGATTCTAAGAGCGTTCTTTGCTTCTTATAAAGCATTACTTTTATTTTGTAAGTGCAGCAGGGATTCTGCTACAAGAAATGCCATGTTGTGACTGAAGATGCACAACTCGTTATGTTTTGGACACCATCGATGATGCCGAAGCCACAAGCGATCACGGACGACTTTTCACCTTGTCTGATACAATATAGTAAATACTCCCCTGCCGGAAGTAACTACAAGGTGATAAAGCAAATACAAGTAAAAAAGGCTGGAATATTTTTATTCGAATTTAGTTACTTGTGTTGTCAGTATGAAATGCTGACACAAACTGAAGCATAAAATTTCAAACAAGATGCCGAATATTAGATAGAATAGATATTTAATTAACAAACAAATATCAAGCGTTTAAGAATTAACAAAGGAAGTTAATTGAAAATAGATTTACAAGTTCGATAAAACTGAAAAAAATGTCTTTGTAGATAAATACAGATGTTCGTAACTTGAACTGACCAAATGTTAAGTTGTAACTCCACTGCATCTTATTTCGCTTCACTCAATATCAAGTCATATTTTTGCTGCTTTAGTGTATCCACCGATAGTTTCTTGGTAGCTACTCTTTTAAACTGCCCATTCTGATTAAAGTCATTGCAGATTATAGAAAGGTAGGATAGGTCTTGATTTGTACAATTTCATTACAAAATCTCAAGGATAGGAAATAATAATGTCTTTCTACCTTAATAGAAAGTTATCAAACCACAACTGATAAGACTTTCGGAAAAATATATCTTTGGACTATTGGACCTATGTACCAATGGACCTTCGAACGAACTGGCATTCAGATTAATGGACCTTCGGACTTCCCCAAGATTATAGATTTGAAATTTGAAAGAGATGCTGAGAATTAATTGTGGATGTTATTGTTTATATCCTCAATCCATGGTCACTTAAATAGGTAATTAGGGGTATTAAAAAAAAAAATGCTCATCTTGTGTTGACGATTTTCCCATGAATTTAGAGATGGGTCCGAATGAACAGTCGGGAAAGTAATTTGAAAAAAAAGCTTTTACAATGAATGAACCATAAAATTTCCGTTTATATAAGGGTCAAACATCACTGGTCCATAAATCAGGTATTAAAATAGTTGTTTAATATTCATATTAAAAAGAAACATAATTTTTGATCGTTTGTGTTACCTAGATGTCAACAAATCTGTCAAATTGAATTTGTATTTTTTTAGAATGATGATAGGTATTTTTATATATATTTAACCGATTTGGAATGTCATCCAATTCTAAGTAAATGATTTTAATAACAATTTTGCTACGGTGTTATATATGAATGAATTGTTATAAATTTCAGTGTAGGATATATCAAACACAGATAACATCTTATAAATTAAAAATACTGACAGAACTGAAATAATTAAGCATAAAAAAATCCATTTTTATTATTTATAAAGGTTTCCTCCACAACAGCGGTCTTTCTCATCCTATTTGGAGAGGCATTTCTGTATTTCTTCTGATTATAATTCTTCCTTCTGATACTTTTGGCCAATGTTAACCACTTAAAAAAAGGTGGTTATATGGAAAACACACACACACACTCCAAACAACGAGTATTGTAATTTTCTAATTTGCAAGTGCTATTCTGACCACCTGTTCATAACCCATAAATCAGGATTTTTCGGTGGCATGTGGCATGTTTTCTTGCAATTGACTCGATGTTGCGTTGTTGGACATGTAATACAAAAAGAGGATAACAGTAGACACCTACAATGGCCGGGAACTACAATCTAACAATGAATCTCGGTCAAATCGATGCTAAGAGCCGACTTGCAATGAGCTATGAGCAAATCTCTCTTTTGAAGGTTTATTAAATCGTAAATTCAAGATGAAGAACAATAAAAGCTTTGATCAATTGCTGGGTTTACCATGTATTTCCAGAGAGACTTTGTCTCATGTTCATTTACTCCATATCCTTCTATTGTTACTTTAAGGTTTGGGTTTATGTTTCCTGCAGTGTGGAGTCTGTAAAGAGATTACCCATGAGATATATGTATGCTCCCATACATCTCAGTCCTGGACTACTTATTTGTGAGAAAAATTCTCATTGATACACTATCATGCTTTCAAATTTTGGCATTTTATTTTTTGTAGTTTTCCAAATCTGTTTATTATGCTCACATCTCATAATTTTGCTGTGCAAAGATTTTTTGCAACTGACTCGATGGGTGCTCTGTGGTTGTTTATGTAGTTTTTATCTTCTATTAGTCTTTGTGTCGGTCAACGGATGACAGCCATTGAACGAATTTATTTGCCAGTTAATGTTATATTTGTCCACATCCACGGAGTAAAAACAAACATGGATATAGCGTCGTTCGACATCTAGCAATGGACTCACTATGAGGTGTGAAAGTTTATTGTTGTGGATTCAAGATTAAAGAACAATAAAGCTTGGTTTTACCATGTAATTGTAGAGACTTTGTCTCATGTCTGTATTAAATAGACAAGATAACAGTAAACACCTACAATAGTCGAAAATTACAATCACAAACCACAACCCACAAGAGAACTGCACTACAAAAACACAAAATAGACTACAGACAAACATTAATAACTATAGGAACTCGGGATAGTAGAATATGTATTCCATAACCTATCAGTGTAAACTGAAACTAAGATTAGTAAAAATGCTTGTACTGCAAATTTCATTTTTAACATGAAAGAAGAATCAAATATGGATTCTGATCAACTGTTTTTGATAACTTGAAACCACCTATTATCCTCTCTAACTTACCTTCTTAAACCCGTTACGCCATACATGTGATAACGCTAACACAATCGCCCGACATCTTTTCACGTCGGTTGCGTACTTGACCTTAACAAAACTTCCGAGAAAGACCTATCAATTGTTTTTTTTATTAATTGGCGAACTAGTTGTCAATATTTCAATGTGATGAGGTTTCTTCTTTTTAGAATTTAATTATTTTCACGGATTTATCATTACAACTTTATTATTTTGAATTTTTTAGTCTTCCAATTAAAATGACTGAGATCAAAATAACTAGCTTCGAAACGCAAATTCAATGCAATTTGGTGAATTTGTTTTATTACCATCGGGATATGTGTTAGTCCCGCAGGTATCAGAGGCTAAGTCGTCCAAACCATTGATCCTGGTCCAAAATTGATCATTTATAAAGTTCCAATATCTTAAGTTTAGAAACTTTAAAACAAAGGAGTAGCTCTTTCCTGAAGAACTATACTATTAACTGATATTGACATTAATATTGTGCTTTTCAGGTTATTTGTTCCCTAGGAGCTCACAAAAATACTTTTGTCCCCAAAATATTTGATTTTGCTGAACAAAAGGAACATAAATTGTCGAAATGACTACATGCAGGTCCCAAAGGAACTGCTGTTTCTATATTTTTCTGTTTACAAATAATAACAAAATACCGAGATTTTACTGTGAATTTAGGTTCTGCATATGCGCATTTCGACAACTTGTGTCTCATCATTGCAGATCAAATCAAAACATTTTGGAATTCATGAACCTAAATATGTATTAAAATCGATAGAGAACAAATTACCAATAGGGTCTAAATAGGAAAGCCAAAATCAGCTAAGGGCAGAGCTATGCAAGAGGGAGATACTCCTTAGGTTTAACAAAATTTTCTTCAATTTAGATATTTCAAATAAAATCGGTTTTCGGGCCAGCACCAAAGTACTGGCGCTTGGGTTGGTGAATACCCTCGGGGACCAACAGTCCACCAGCAGTGGCATCTGCCCAGTGGTAACAAATAACAAAATACAGAGGTTATTGTGAATTTGGGTTCTGCATACGCGCATTTCGACAACTTATGTCTCATCAGTGCAGATCATATCAAAACATTTGGGAATCCATGAACCGAAATATATATTAAAACTGATAGAGAACAAATTATCAATAGGGTCCAAATAGGAAAGCCAAGATCAGCTAAGGACAGAGCTATGCAAGAGGGAGATACCCCATAGGTTTAACAAAATTTTCTTCAATTTAGATATTTCAAATTTTCAATTAAAATCGGTTTTCGGGCCAGCACCGAAGTACTGGTTACCTGGTTGGTGAATACCTTCGGGGACTTAAAAGTCCACCAGCAGTGGCATCGGTCCAGTGGTAACAAATAACAAAATACCGAGGTTACTGTGAATTTAGGTTCTGCATAGGCGCATTTCGACAACTTATGTCTCATGAGTGCAGATCAAATCAAAACATTTGAGAATATTATAAAATATTAATAAAAGTTTATTGCATTAACAATTTTAATTCATGACTAAATCTTGTGCATTAACCTATAACAAAAAGTGTTGAGGGTACAATCTGCTGGTTACAGTTGTCACCGGCACAACAAAAGGAACAAGTGAAATGAGCAGTTTGAACACCGTTCACATCATACGTTTTACATTCAGTTCTGTTTGCACTTCGAGCTATCCAGTCTCTTTCACATTCTGCGTTTGTTGCACATCTAAAAATGATAAACATAACATATAATAATTACATTTTAGGTAAACCAATTAGATGAACGCATGCAGCTTTTTCAAAATTTCAATCCAGGACTTTATTCAGGTATATAAACATAAATGAAAAGGTAAAGCGAGATGCTAAAGAATTTTTGATAGGTATTATCAGAATTACTGTTTCTGATCTTTTCATTATTTAATGAAAACGCTTCGAAATTTGTCTTCTTTTTCAAAAATTAATATTTCATGCAAATGTTGATAAATGTCACGTTGCAATATCCAAACGCCTGTCGCTCGCTCCTTTACACTAATATAGAAAGTTTTTTCTTATGATATACTAGATTTTGTTAATTGTTAATGAGTTATGATATCAGGTTATGAATTCGTAATGTGACAAGGCGCCAATTCAGAAAGTACCTACCAAAGGACGAATATCAGTCAAAACTTGGACGAAAAAATAACAATAATGCTACAAATGTGAAACATTCACTAAGTAAACTGGAACAAGATTGCTTCGCGGAACTATGTGTAGATTTTGAGGAGTTGTGCCCACAATGTGTACCTAAGCTGTAGCATGCATTAAGTCGATAAAGTCCCATAACTCCTGTAAAATTTGTCAAATCAAAATGGCGGCATGATATGATCAACTACAATTGGTGGGAAACAATCACACAAAATTTCAGCAAAATCTGTCCAGTGATGTTAGAGGAGTTGCGCCCACAAAAACGTGACGCATGGACGCACAGACACACGGACGCAGACCATTACTGTGTCCCTCCGTCGCGTTACGCCGGGGGACAATAAATTGCTATAATCTAGTACATACGGAGACTAATAATCCTGGAAAATTTAAAAGAAATCTGAGCAGTGTTTTTTTTTCTGTCATTATAAAACATTGTTAAATTTTTAAAGTCCAATAAACCCTACAATATTTGACGAATCAAAATGGCGATGAGATATGATCTTGTACATATGGCGACTAGAAATCCTGTAAAATTAGAATGAATTCGGACTGGCAGTTTGTGAGGAGTTGCGTCCACAAGATTTGCCATTGTTTAACAATGTGGAAATAATCAAAGTCCAATAACTCCCACAAAAAATAGAGATATGATATGATCTAATACTAATGGTGAATAACAATATCCTGTAAAATTTGAATGAATTCCGACAAGCGGTTTCTGAGGAGTTGCGTCCACAAGATTTGCCGTTGTATAACAATAAGTCCAATAACTCCTACAAAATTTGACGAATCAAAATGGCGATGCGATATGATCTAATACTAATGGTGACTAACAATCCTATAAATTTTGAATGAATTCGACCAGGGGTTTCTGAAGAGTTGCGCCCACATTAAACGTGACACACAGACGCACGGACGCAGACCATTACTATGTCCCTCCGTCGTGTTGCGGCGGGGACAATTAGTCTTACCACAATACTGAATATGCATCCCATGATATGGCATGATCACACAAAGATGTTGTCAAAATTTTAGATTTGTGTTATATTTACTATTACAGAGAAAAACTTTAATTGCATTTTATAATACAATATTGAAACTATGCATTTTCGATGATTCGGTTTGGTATATTTACATATGTACAGCAATTTCAAATGACAGTTCTAAAATGGTTCCGATGGACAGCGGACTCCAGATTACAAACTTGCGGACTTGGAAAGGATAGCAAAAATAATACATGGCATTCTAGACCAAGCACGCTAAGAAAAGAATATTTTATATATAAAATATAGTCAACGGAAATTATGTCCTTAGCTAGCTGTCAGTAACTGCGAGCATTTGTCAGGACAGTACCCATGTATATTGTCTTCATGTTTTATGTACTTCATTAGAAGGGTACTCGTCTTGATAAGTTGGACTTTTTCTAGTTTTTTTTTACTGTGAGTCTTTTCTGTAATTATTTTTTGGACATTCACCACACATAAGGGAGAGTTTGGATCCAAGAAAACGAGTTCAATCCCACCGCAATTTTGGCGCCTGTTCCAAGTCAGGAATATGTTGGTCATTGGCTTGTTCTTGTTTTCTTATAAAATTTTAGTTTCTTGGTATTCGGGTTATTGGGTGTGGTTTGTTTCCATTGATTTATTCACCTTTTTACCCTTTTTGGGTCATTTAAGGCTTTCGCGGGGTTTTAAATTTCACGGATGGACTTAAATCGCGAAAATCAATTCCGCGAATATTTCATGTATTCTTAGGATTTATATAGGATCCTTCATAATCCGCGTAAATTTAAAACGCTTAAATTTTTGGCATCCATTTTCCACTCAAATCCAGGAAATTTTTGACCCGCGAAAATAACCCGCTATATCACTGTGTTGAAGACCATATGGTGACCCCTAGATGCTTTGTTTTGGGTCGTTTTAACCTGGAGATGGGATGTTGTCTCCTTGACATTTACCCCATTTCCTTTCTTTTTCATATGTACAGTCTTAATAATAATTTTCCTACCTTCTTGTTACATATCTACTGCCATCGATAAGATTCTCCACATCGTTTATACAGTACTGGTGCTCTGGTAAGGTACACTTTTGTAACGCATGGGCTCGTTCACATTAAAACTTTGGTCCTCGACAGAGTTGACAAGAAATTGCTGTCAAAATATATGTTTTTATACTGTTTTTACTTCATAACCAAAATATAACGATGAGTAAAAACTGCATAACAGTAATTAATCACGTTAACGTTACCTTAATGATAAGAAATTATTTTAATTCATTTCTTGATTGTTTTTGTTTGCCGCGTGGTCTCGTAAACGTGTCCCAATAGTTTTAATTTGTTATTTGGGTAACCATAAAATCTATTTATTTTAAAGTGAAATGAAAAAATAAATTACTTATATATAGCAGCTAGGTCTTTACAATCACTTGTTCTAAAAAAATGTTACTGGCATCACAAAAATGCAATAGAAGCAATAAAAATATTCAACGGCGGAAATAACAAAAAATACCAAACAGAGTTGTCGAGAGGCGAAGTCCATGAGACAAAAAGACAAATCAGTTTGAAACAACCGGAAAATTGTCGACCGCAATGGTTTTCACTTGGTACAGGCATTTCAAAAGAAATTGTGGGTTGAACCGGTTTTATGGCATGCCAAACCCCCTTCCATTGAGATAGTGTCCGGTAGCAACTCCACAATTATCATAATATAGCACTTTTAAAAATGTCCTGAATGAAAATGACATTATTGACATTGTAGTAATCACTAAATCCCTAAAAATTTTCAAACAGCAATGGAAAATACGTCAAATTTTGTTCATATACATTCAGATAGTGGTACACATGCAGAAAAAAGATAAGATCTTGAAACCTTTGTTACGTCCGTTCCTAGTAAAAACCCATTGACATTGATTGCCTTTGTTGTGCCTGTTCTATGGTCTGCCAGTCTTTTGTGCACCTCCCACAAACGTTTAGCCTTTACTTTGCCGAAGAACATAAGACATAGTTTGCCTGTCTAATTCATATAAGTGACTTTCCATAGATGTGCTACTTCTATGTTGGAGAAATAAGACGTATGCTGTGCCTGTCATTTTTCAACGAAAACGAAGACATTCCTTGCTTGTGCTGCGCCCGTCTAATGTCTGTGACCTACCACAAAACTTATGCCTGTGCCATGTCAGAAACATTTGACATTTTTTGCCTGTGTTAAACCTGTTCTTCCAAATAAGGAAAGCATGCCCTGTGAAAGGAACATATGACATCTTCTTCCCGTATGTTTCGTCTAATATCAGGAATCAAGACAATAACAATATCGAAACCATCTTAAAAACATCACAGCAGAATTTAAATTCACAGTAACTTCGGTATTTAGTCATTAGTACGACACAAAAATGGGACTCAAGTACAGATGAACAACACGTACCAAATTAAAAAGCATAGGAGTGATGCACCGGTAGAGTACGAATTTCCCGTTTCTTACAAGACACCAGCCATGTTGAACATGCCAATGAGAAACCTCGGTCGGTTACCTCCCCGTCCCAAGTTAGTTATATATGGTTAAAGTGGAGATTAAAATTTTCTCTAATTTCTAGCAAATTTTAAACACCCCTGACAGATTGATTATCGAAATAATATCAAAATGTGTGAAAATTTGATCTCAGTTTTCTATTGGTCAATCATGTAATTGTCTCGTGTCAGTTTCTACAAATATTCCAACCGGATGTTGATGAAATTAACACCTGCATCATTGTCTAGCTTTTGCATTTTTATGACTAAGATAACTCAATTTATTGATAATATGACATTTTATTAAAAAATTATATTCAACACCCCTTTTAATAAATGGCACAATGATACACATAGCTACGATGAAACTTCAACAAAATGGCGGCATACTTGAGACTGGAGACTACAGAGATCGCTTTTCTTCAAATAAATTGAGTAGAAATTAGAGAAACAATCTCTAACATTGTTTTCCGGTTTATTACGATAATTTCTCGCATCTCAGTGGTTAAATTTTCACATTTTAAAGTTCTCGGGTAAACTTCGAATTTTAAAATGTGAAAATTAAACTATCTCGATGTGAGAAATGTTAGCAATAAACTGGAAACAATGTTAGAGACTATCTGTCATGTGGGAAACAGTTCTCACACAGTGGTCCAGATGTCATATTTGCTGAAATTATAGTACAAACTTACGTTCTAATGCAAATGAAAATTCTAGCCATGAAACATGGCACATCAAACAAAGAATTAATATTTTGGCTGTCATTTCAATCAAATCAAGTCTGGATATGATATCTTATCTTAAGACATTGAGAAAGTTTGTGTCACGACTCTGTAGTAAGATAGTGGACTAACAAAGAACAAAAATAGACTAAAAAAAGAATTCAGAATTAGGTTACACGGTTACAAATAAAGCGCTAGATTTTTCTCAATTTTCAGTAAATCAAAAAGTTATCAAATATCAAACACAATTCAAAATTGTAATAAACAGGTATAGTCACAACCTTTCTCACACAGACGCATGCATTCGAAAATAACAATTTTTGGAACTTTTAATTTATAATTATATAAAGTTAAACAATGATTTCAGATAGATGCTAGATTTTGAGAACATTTTAGAAAAGTGTATACAAAAATACTTTAATATTTGTTGTGAGTTCAAGATGAAGAACATTGTTCCCCCGGGGATTGTTCCATTGATTAGTTTTACCATGCATTTGTATATACCTTGTGTAATTCGCATTTACTCCATATCACTTCATTGTTAATTTGTCTCGTGTGAATTACCACATATTCCCTTTTGGTTTATTCCATTGGACAGCAATTTTATCTCTAAATGCGCAGTTCAGAAACTCGATCACTTAACATAATAATCATTTTTAAAAATTACATTATTCATATCATATATGTCGAAACTTTTTAACTGAAGAGACATATGTTGTCAAAATTGCAGAACTTCGATATTGTGTTATTTGTTACCACTGGGTCGATTCCTCTGTTGGTGGACAGTAATTTTCCGAAGGTATTCACCAATACAGTAGCCTTTACTTCGGTCCTGGCCCTAAAACCGATTTTATTTTGAAACGTACAATATCTTAATTTAAGAAAATTGTTTACAACTATAGAGCAACCAACTCTTGCATAGTCTTGTCCTTATCTGATTTTTGCTTTCCTGTTTACCTCCTTGTTATTTGTCTTTATCAGCTTTTAGCATATTTAGGTTTATAGATTTCCTAATGTTTTGATTTGATCTGCACTGAAGAGACATAAGTTGTCGAAATGGCTACTGTATGGTTGTTATATTTCGCGGTGTATTAATTTTCGCGATATTCGCGTTTTACGTGATTATACCCGCGAATATTTCCAAGGCTGAAAACCGCGAAAATTTTGTCCCGCGAATATAAAGCCCTATACAGTATATGCAGAAACCAAATTCACAATATTAACTACGGTATTTTGTTATTTATTACAACTGGACCTATACCTCTGTGGTAGGACTGTAAGTCCCTGAGGGTATTCTCCAACCATTTAGCCTGTACTATAACCGATTTTATTTTAAAAGTATAATATCTACAGTTTAAAAAAATACGCTAAAAAGTAAGGAGTACATGTATCTTACTCTTGCATAGTTCTGTTCTCAGCAATTTTTCGGTTTCTTATTTAGATCTAATTGATAATCTGTTCTTTATCAGCTTTTACACATATTTTAGGTCTATGGAATTCCAAATGTTTTGATTTGATCTGCGCTGAAGACATAAATTGCAGAAATGGCCATATGCAGAAACCAAGTTTACAGTTAATTAAAACATTATGAGCTGTGATTTTTCATTTTTTTTTGGTTTCAGAAGATTTCATTATTTCAAGCTTTAATATGCGGAAATAAAGCAGTTTCAAGTCCAATTCATCGAGTTAACATACAAAAAGCTTGAAAATAAAAGAAAATATAACATGCATTATTATTTACTGCCATGAAAAAATGTATTCTCGGGATGAATCGTATGCCTGCGACCTCAGGTCAGATGCGTAACAGAAGTTTTTATACTGAGAACATGTCGTGGTCCGATGAAACCACGTGTTATGTGGAAAATGAATGCTGACTTGTGTGTAATTATTGTTTAAATTGCCAAAATAATGAAATACTACCCATATTATTCCTACAAGGATGTCCCAATTTCATTTTATCACGGGAGGGCTTTAATCATTTGAAATCTAAATGATCGATTTATTTCCACGTGTGTATTGCACCCATCACGACCTTGGCCGATTCATACCTTATTTAACCTCGTATGTATTACGTAGGCTTTCCATAAAAGATTGGCTTCTTTAAAATGAGAACACAGTCGGGCATAAAGTAAACTGTTAACCAACACTGGAGTCGAATTTAGAGGGGTAATCCGAAGGAAAATGTATTTTGTTCGCATTTTCCCCGACTTGTTTTTAAATTACGCACATAGCAGCTAAGTTGTCCAGCGTAGGTCGAGAAAAATGATGTGTAAACCGGCAAACGCTTCACAAATATAAAGTGTAGACACATATTAAGTATCGTAGTATTCTTGATTGCTAATAATTCATCAATGCAATTGATATGATTGAATTTCTCTTTAATGTCATCATCATCTTTATTCTCATAACCATATACATAGGTACAGAGACAACACAGATACTACACACACACACACACACACACACACACACACACACATATATATATATATATATATATATAAAAACATTTGAAGATGCGCAAAAACATTTAATGTACTTTACATTCACACATTCACAAAAAATAACGTTAAACATTGTTCATTTCGCTCCTACCGGTTTCACTTTCTGAAGATATTCATGGTAGCTAATGGAGACGTCGTTATCAGTAACGGTGACGTTACAATTAACAATAGGTCCTTAGTGACAAGGGAGATATCGTCAATCACGTATATGTGCCCGGATAAAATAATTTTACATTCTATTTAACTCTGGAATGTATTTCTTTATAAAATATGATTCCTTTTGGACTCTTTCTTGTTCCGTAGCATTGTTTGAAAATTGGTACAAAGGGAAAATAGTAAATTCTGTCTAAACTGATCGCACAAACTTAATTTAACTTTATTTTTGAGCCAAGTATCGTTAGTAAAATTTTGTAAATTTTGTAAATCCCAAATATTAGTGAGTCCGCATTCATCAAAAATACTTTTCATATACATCAACCATTTAAAATTAGCATTCTGTAAATTAAGTAAATGAAACATACATTTGTTTAAAATATTACATATTTTTGACTCCTTGCCGATGATTAATTTACACCAGTACGACACCATTCTTTGTTTTACATCTATATGGAGTGGAAAACGTCCCAATTCACCATAGACTATGCAGCTTGGAGTGGATGATTTCAAGTTTAACAACAATTTACAAAATTTCAGGTGCACTTTTTCAATTATATAATAATCACTAAACCCCCATATTTCTGATCCGTATAATAGGATTGGCTTGACAACTTTATCGAATAAGTCTAATTAGCATGAGACAGTAAGTTTATGAGACTTCCCTCTTTTCAGAATTTCATACATAGCCCGTGTTCCCATGTCTGCCAATGATTTAATCGTTTTCTCAAAATTTCCTGTTCTAGTTAGTAATAGAGCAAGATAGCTAAATTCATTTACAATTTCATTATTTTGATCTTCATAGGTGAAACGTAAGTTATTTGGTTGTCTTCCAACAGAAAAACATATTATCTTTGTTTTTTCAACATTTACCCTTAGTTTCCAAGTTGTACAGTTTTGTTGGAACAGGTTTAATTGTCCCTGAAGTTCTTCAGGGGTCTCTGACATTAAAGCAGTGTCGACTGAATAAAGTAGAACAAAAATTTTAAGATATATACCCAAAGCAGCATTAATGTCTTCTGTAACTGTAGCAAGACCTGCGCTATTTTGGGAGTCTAAGAATTCTTCCAAATCATTCAAGAAGAGGGCAAATAAAAAGAGGGACATATTTTCAACTTGCCGTACTCTATTTTCACATAAGAAAAGGTCAGATTTATTATTATTATATACAACATTAGATTTTATATTTCAATACATATTTTGTACATCATTAAACATTTTTCCATTTACATTTATATTATTTAGTAACAACTTATACCACAAACCATCCCGCCAAACTTTGTCAAATGCTTTCTCGAAATCTATGAAAGCACAGTACATTTTTTCTTTCTCCGTTTAAATAGTTAAAAAAAGGCATATAATGAAAACAAATTGTCTGTAGTACAATATCCTGTAGGAACTCTAGTGTAACATTTCATATGCCAGTGGTACTAATGTTTTACCTGATTATTAAAAGGGCATGAATAAATCGTTAAATACATGAGATATATTGACCTTTGGTTTCGTCTGGCTAAGCTTAAAGAAAAAATTCTCTGCGATATATTTACAGCCTTTTTTGCTTTATAAAGCATTTATTAATTTTTAGTCGTGTTATCGGTCATAAATTTATGGAATGAAAAAAAAAACAGGAAAAAGGTTAAATATGTATGGGACAAACTCCGTACAAATACATGTGAAATGAAGCAAACAGACCTACTCTTCATTGTTGTTCTTCATCTTGAAGTCACTTTGAGGCCTTCAACAATATCTGTATATTGCACTTCCTTATACTTTAATGAAATTTTGAACAGATATATCATGATAAGGAGGGTATTTACCACAAATACAAGTCGCAAGGCGGTAAAATTTCCCGAGCCTGAATTCCCGGAGAAAATTGACATTAAAGTCTCCTGTGATTACTGCTGGAAGATTCAGATGCAGCATGTGTTACAGTGCAGTATCCATTTTTAATAAACATAACTTTATGCCTTGATGTGATGGCTTTTACACAATGGTAAAACATAATCAGTTGCCGGGCTCTCGTCCTAAAATGACTGCCAGGGGAACGTCCCGTCTATGCGGGGTAGTCCGGTCATAATACAGAAAGTCTGATCGTGCACCATTGTAGCTAAACTGTGTGTAGAAACGCCACGCCCAATGCAGATTAAAGACCCCTTTCGTATTTATCGTTCAAGAGTAGACTAATTGGGTTCGCATAGAAGTCTAAATTTCCTGTCCCTACTCATTTCTTCCTGTTTCCCATGGCAATCAAATCAAACACGCTACCCTAGTTGTCTTTTCCGACTTTCATAACTTTCTTCTTTTACATATATTTTGTTTTAATTGATTGACTTATTCTCGTCCCGATATAGCTGAAATATTACTCCATCGACGTAAAACTCTAATTCATGAATCAATCCATCAATCAACCAATCACAGTGATCCTCAAGTCTTGTCATTTCGATAAACCATATTGCTTTATACGAGTAAAACAAATTTGAAAAAATATAAAAAATCATAATAGATGAAATATTGGTTAACCTGTAACAATATTAGAAACTCGTTGAAGACAGACCAATTTAAATCTGGCTAATTAAAGTATTCATTGAAACATCGTCTATAATACATTGGTAAATTCCAATTTGGCCATAATTGAATTGATCATTAGTTTTCCCCCATGAAAGCTGCTTGTATTTAAAGGTTTCATTGCTGGCAGAATAGAATGAAAAGAATAAAGTGTAATGCCAAAATACATTAAAAGTTACAGTTCTTGTAGACACTGTAGTCAAACAGAGGTAATATTCTAACAAAGTACGAAATGCGTGCAATTGTGTTTACCCTTAATCCTAGTATTGTCCGACATTAGAGTTGCCATTAACCGGTTCGGTGCATGAGAAGATTCTACTAATGCATCCCCATGTGTTTTTTTTCAAATTATCTTGGTTCAAATATTAATATTCAGTATCCTTAAAGTTTTTTTTTATTATAAGCGTCTAAGTTTGCATGTCATGTTGTCCCAAAGCACCTGTATCAGGTGGTCCATTCAATCAAATGCCTTCTAAAGCGTTCTCAATTAGGTCAGAGTTGTTCTTAAAATATTGCTTCATAGAGTGTTCTTATGTTTCGCTACAATGTCTTCAGCGAACGATCCGAATCATATCTAAAAATTAAGTTACTCTCACTCATTGCGCCATAGTGCAGACAACACAATTACATAATTACAGCGTATGCATGTCTTTGTGGTTGTTTGTTATCTCTGATACTTAATGTATTCCTGATAGTTATCTTGTTATCTTCTCTTGCTTGAATATTATATTACCACTAGACAAGATAATAAATTAAATTCATAAGGTTACAAAACATAATTACTAACATTTTTTTACCGCTCGACACTTCTCTCTCGGATCGGACATCTATTAATGAATCTTGTTTGACTGAAATCCTCATCATTTCCATTTGTGGAATAAATGATGGAGGCTTCAACATTTGGATTTTCATTGGAAAGGTTTATGAGAAACTCGTTTTTCTATCAAAGTAATATAATAGAAACAGAGTAACACTGTAAGTGGATTCATGTGCACCCACTTCTCTGTGCGTTAGGAATTAACTAGCCACAATTGTCTGTTCTTCTTTATTCCATAACTTATCTTTCGAGGACGCCTCAAGGTTTTTTCTGCTTTGCCGATTTACGAAACTATGTATATTATACCTGCATGAGATCAGACCATCTCTGCTTTTAAGAGTTTGGAAAGTATGGAGTTTCAATTGTTGACATATTTTGTTTTCATTGTCAAGACAACCTTCTCGATATAGAAAGAGTTGCATAGTAGAGTTGTGACGGAATTTAAAGTTGCATTAAGAAATCTTCTTCAGAGACATCTTTAAGCTAATCAAGCTTCTCACCAACCCAAAATTATAATTGAGTAAATTTCAGTATTAGTAATGTTTGTATTTATATCATCTTCTGGTTCTGCGATGGTTGTTTTGATCAATTGATATTATTTTAACACATTTTTAACAGGATGATAAGACATGAGTTAACTGTTTTGAACTAGTTGACTGAGCTTTTCACCATAATCAGGCATGCCAGAAGAGTTTCAATGTCATTTATATCTTGCATATATTCATTTAATTTGAACAAGTTTCCCATTCTGGAGCATCTCCTACCGAAAAATCCAATCCATGTGGGCATAAGACGACCTCCTTTGCTGAAACTATTTTACGCCGGGATGCTCTAGAGTAAAAAGGACATGTTTTATAAACTGGTTTGATGTTTAATCAAAGTGCCTTGCTACAATGAAATGAATTTACTGGTAATAGTCCTGATATGACTGACATACTTGTTAATAACAAACATGTTCCAGAACTATTCACTTATACATTGTGATGGCTATGGCTTACCCCTGAAAAGTGCAAAAGTTTCGTTAGATACAAGCAGACGTTCTAAAGTAACTACTTGTACTGGTATTTGATTACTTAAGGGAATTTTGACAGGTATAACAAATATTCAATACATCCTTTCTCGTTAGTGGTTTCAGCTCAATAATAATCGACCCGAGTTGGTATTTGATTACATAATGAAAATGTTGTACCTAGAAAAAGCTCACAGTAACTTTGTTTTTGTGTAAAGAACATTATTACAAACTCCTCTTCAAGGTACTAGACTTGATTACGATACACCAGGTAATGCTACATATATCAGGGTTTTACTTGAGTCTACGACATAGACGAAATCCTCTCTTATTACAGGTCATTCTTGTCCTCTTTCAATTTTTTAAATTAAGGAAAAGAATCAAACCCGCCTTACATGTATTTTTTTATGTAAACATAAAGAATCTATCCTTTCAAGTCGTTGATTATCATAGTTCTACTGTCGAAAGGGTTAAACTTTTAAAGTTCGAGCTTTAGCGAGAATTTTTGTATGTTTAACCCTTGAGACAGTAGAACTATGATAATCAACGACTTGCAAATGATAGATTTTATTTCCCCTTATTCTAAAATTAATGATATTTTCATGTGTTTTAGTTTCTACCCCGTCGCGGGCCTCTACAATCAATACTGTGACATCACCAGATATGAAATTTACATTACATGGAAATCAACAAAAGCAAATCGATCATATGTGATTCAAGATAAATAAACAATGTTTGCTTTGATTAAATACTTTTTACATTGATTTATACTCGAAATAAATTTATTTTGGGTATAGTTTGCTATTTGAAGAAAATTCGTGACCTTTTCAATATCCAATGAAATCGCGAGATCAATTTACCCAAAGAGTGAAGAACACTTTGATCACCCATGCTTTGAAATTGACGTGAACAGCATAAGAATAAGAGAAACAAATATACATACCAGGGAAGATACATCGCTTGATCGATGCCACTGCTGGTGGACTGTTAGTCCCCGAGGGTATTCACCAGCCCAGTAGTCAGTACTTCGGTGCTGACCCGAACGCCGATCCTATTTTGAACCTTACAATATCTATTTTTTGCAAATTTTGTTGAAAACTAAGGAGTACCTACCTCATTCATACCTC
Source organism: Modiolus philippinarum (assembly GCA_002080025.1). NCBI lineage: Eukaryota > Metazoa > Mollusca > Bivalvia > Mytilida > Modiolidae > Modiolus > Modiolus philippinarum. The sequence continues at coordinate 143,216 of MJUU01054736.1, read as the reverse complement.
TCCTTAGCCGATGTTGGCTATACATTTAGATCATATTGGTTATTTGTTCTCTATCAGTTTTTAAACATCTTTGAGTTAATGGTCTTCCAAAAGTTTAGATTGTATCTGCTCTGAAGAGACATAAGTTGTCGAAATGCGCATATGCAGAAAATAAATTCACAGTAACTTCGGTATTTAGTTATTTGTTACCACTGGATCGATGATGCCACTGCTAGTGGACTGTTAGTCCCCGAGGGTATTCACCAGCCCAGTAGTCGGTACTACGGTGCTGACCCGAATGCTGATTCTATCTTGGAATTACAATATCTAAATTTTTGCAAATTTTGTTGAGAAGAAAGGAGTAACTCCTTCATGCATAGCTCTGTCCTTAGCTGATGTTGGCTTTACATTTAGATCATATTGGTTATTTGTTTTCTATCAGTTTTTAAACATCTTTGAGTTAATGGTCTTCTAAATGTGTTGATTATATCTGCACTGAAGAGACATACGTTGTCAAAATGCGCATATGCAGAAAATAAATTCACAGTAACTTCGGTACTTAGTTATTTGATCTTGACTTGTTCTACTCCCGAATTATCTCTCACGACAGTACTCGTCATCTTCAAAAATGTAACGTTAAATCTAGTTTATCTTCAGCAGTTATCGTAGAACTCATCGATTCTTCTAACTGCATGTTCATCCAGTTCAGCGCATTGGCCCCAGAGGTGTCGTGGAATATGGAGATCTATTCAATATTTGAACTGGAGAAATTGAATTCTCCGTCTACAAAAACATAAAAAAGGATGCAAATCAAAACTATAAAATACTAACTTCGGATGATATCATCTCAGTAAGAAAAAAGAGCAGGAGAAAAACAAACCAGAAAGGAGAAAGAGGAAAGAAAAGAAAAACGGGAGTAAAGTAGAGAGGAAAATAAAACTAAAGATTGCAATCTAGCAATAAATCAGAGGCTCACATGTGAGCCTGTATCGCTCACCTGGTTGCTCTTGATGAAAAAAGATTTTCCTTCAGAGTTTAATGATAAATTTGAGGTGAAAGCCAATTTATAGTAAAATCATTCATCTGGTAGATTACTGTCATGTTAATATGCCTAGTTACTGTCAATTTGGATGTATGAAATGGTTTTCAAGAATTAACAATTAAAAACATTTCCCTATTGGGTCCTTTGTTAAGCTATGTGCCGGGCTAGCAGCCAGACTGGATTTGTGAGCGCTACAAATGTATAAAATTTGTTAGATGACCATCATTGTAACCATACCTGTTTAATACAACTTAATATAATTAATTTATTTAATACAATTTTGACGTATTTCCAATCTTAAAATTTTACGGGAAAAGGGCAATAACTCCAAGACGGGTTTTTTGAATTTTGCTAAATTGCATGGTGGGTAGATCTTGCCATTTTTAAATGATTTTCGAAACCCTATGTGTTATAATTTAGTAACTACAGCCCTGTTGATTAATCTTCTGACAAATGGAATATAATTTTGAAACTGCATACCCTAGTGATGATTAAGGCCAAGTTCCATTACAATTGGACACACAGTTTCAGAGGAGAAGATTTTTGAAATTGTTGAAGGACAGACGGACGCAAAGTGATGGTAAAAGCTCACATGGCCTTTTATGCCAGGCGAGCTAAAAACAAAAGGTAAAATAATAGACAGAAAACAATGAAAGCAAATAGTGTTTGATGTCAATTAAAAAAAACTTAAGACATTGGTACATGTACATACAAAATGATACATTATGTTTAGCATTTTTCAATGTATATCAACTAGTGGTATATAAACAATATATATTTCTATCATGTGTGAGAAAGTTATAATAATATAAAAATACACAAAACTGATGTTTTAATCCTTCAGAATTAGGAAACTAATTGATTCTGAAAATGACGTTCCATTTTCAGCAAACACGACATTGGTTACTTATTACGCATGGCGCCAGAAACACAATCACCACTGAAGAGGACAGGGACACCACCCTTGCAGTGTCACTAGCAGCGAGGTTAATATCAGTTCAACTGTTTTCAGAATACCGAAAGGCAAAAGATCCAGCAACCCACTCCTTGTCTGATTTGCCTTTCTTTCATGAGGACCATGAAGACGAATAGCCTCTTCCAGATTTCTTATCTGCCACAGTTACAGCCATAGCAAGAGTCACAGACCCGCCATCTGCAACAGCTCCAGTTACAGCTTCCACACCAGTTTTCATCTTTTACCAGCACAGCCTCCACATGTAGATACCTCTTCGCCAGCTCCACCTACTGCAGCATTATCATTTGTAGGTTCCATACATCAGCTCGCCTGTCGCTTAATCTTTGGATTTGTCTTTCTTCAGTCTACCTTTAGTTGTCTTGTTCTTCATCTGTAGTCTTTACTTTGGATTCGCCTGAGGTGTCAGCTAGTGGCAAAACTGCTAATTTAGATTTATCTGCACCAAAGTGACAAGATGAAACTATCATCGAATGAAACTGGAATCCACTATCAATTGATCTGACCGATGCTAGTCCAAGCTACGACAACATGGCGCATGACCCAAGATTGTTTTTTCTGGATCGCCTTCAAGCCCGGGCTTCAAGCTACATGAACAACCCACTGGGAAATCTTTACAACAAAACATCAATATTAGTCGTAAAAATATGATATATCGCTACTAGAGTAGTTTATTGCAATTATGAAACTCGTGCAATTTAATGAACCTGTCATTACTTTTGTCATGTGATGTAAAATTTTTAAAATGTTACTATTTTTACAATTGTTGATAATATTTAATAATTTCAGGGTGAACATGACATACATGAGGCAATTTTTGAGAGTTATGAAAAGACAAAAGACAAATGTACTTAGAACTCTCTCAAGTGATTGAGTATTATGCACCAAATTGAATTGACAGTGAGCTATTGCTATTGCACATAAAATCTTAAATTTAGGTTCAAAACTGAAAGCCTAAAGAGGCAATCTATTATCAAAACGGATAACTGACAGAATTGCATCTTTAGAGAATGCATTTTTAAAGCAAGAGAACAAAAATAATGAGAGCCCTACGGAAATTTATTATTCTAAGCAAAGAGATAGGAGAGCAATTGCTCAAACAGATATAACAAGAACCAAAGAAACCAAACTAATGGTAAATCACAGACAAACAGGGGAGGTAATTTTAAATTAAAATAGGAAAAACAAACAGCCGTCCGCTTAGAAGGCCATAAGTTGGCAGATCTAATAAAAAATGGGTCAACACTTTTTGAAAATAATAATTTTGAGGAAAGAAATGGCCAATACGGGAATTTTGAGTCGTGTTCACTCCGACAATATTTTTGTGTATTGTACGAAAAAAATCAATACATCAATACATTGAGATGGAATCACTAATTAATGAACACTGTTGAGCTAAGGGTGATTTATATTTAATCTTTTTGTAGCGCTTCAGATTAATTGTTTTTCGTCAATTAAAATTTAGTTAAATAATTGTCATGCAGGACAAATTATAAGTACACTTCAATTTCATAAATAGTATGTTTTCTAGGTGGTATAATTTTATATTCAATAGGTCTGGATTCCGGTTATCCTTCTGACTGGTATTTGTGGAGATCGTTTCCGCCTTCAATTACACGAGAGTCCCTATCTCGAAAATCCCGTATTAGGGCAAAATTTATGGAAATAAGAGAATGTGATGTATGTCACAGCAATATTACAGACTATTCCTGTACAGTTTTTAGTAGACAGTGTTTAAAAATAATAACTTTGAGGAAAGAAATGGCCAATTAGGGCAAAATTTATGGAAATTAGAGAATGGAATGTATGTCATAGCAATATTACAGACTATTCCTGTACAGTTTTTAGTAGACAGTGGTTCTTCAACATCACTTACAATTAATTCACAAGAAAAGCTACAGAAAAGCACATCTATAGTAAAAGATGGTAATGGCAAAATTCTACCAAGTTTTTGAAAAATTTGTTTGGCAGCCAAATATTTGAACATAATGCAATTATGTGTGTCATATTTCCAAAAGGAATTTTAGGACAACACTTTCTTTTAAAAAATATGAATAACATTGATTATAATAAGACTTATAGGCAAAGCCAGACTAATACCTTTCCAACTGCATTTTAGTACCAAGGCATGTCATTTTGAAATTCTGACCTTCAACCACATAGTTAATGGTTATGGGATAGTAAATCTAACAAAAATAAATCTGGTCAGGAATGAAGTTGCAAGTTTTATTCCCATCAAGGCATATCTACTACTTCATATAAAGGATAATTATTAAATAATATATGATAAGGTGGATACAAGGACAATTTAAGCAAGCTCCGAACACAAAATGAACAAAGGGTTACCTCTCAATTTTGATTAATTAACTATGTAACAGGAGCAAAGTTTAGATAAAATATAAATCAAAGTATTTCATTATGGCAGATCATGAAAAGGAATATCTATGTATGTTGTAACTAATGTAGAATCTTTACTATCATAAATGTAAAAGTTCGAAGTCAAGGTCACGGTGACCTACATTTATTATACCACACATCACCTTCACACGATGCATCTATATACCAAGTTGATTATCCTAGGCGCAATACTACCTAAGGTCTGCTCCGAACACGATGTGCATTTTATCTATTATTAAAGTCAAAGTCACATTGACCTAAATTTGAAACGTAACACATCGCCTTCCCATAATGCATCTGCACAAAAAGTTTGATAAGGTACAAAATTTCTATTCCGGACACAAAATGCACATGGTTTTACATTCATACAGGTCGAAGTCAAGGTAAATATGATACAGTACAAAAGTTCTGCTCTGCACACAAAATGTACATGGTCTTACTATCATACAGGTCAAAGTCAAGGTCACAGTGACCTAAATTTGGTACGCGACATATTGCCTGCCCATGATTCATCTACGCACCAATTTTGACAATCTGATAATCTTAGGTGCTACGGGAAAAAAGTTCTGCTCCAGACACGAAATGTACATGGTTTTACTATCATTCTGGTCAAAGTCAAGGTCACAGTAACCAAAATTGGTACCCGACACATCGCCTTCCCATGATGCATCTACATACCAAGTTTGATAATCCTTGTTGCTACGGTATAAACGTTCTGCTCAGGACATGATAGGGAACGATGATTCCTATATGCCACCCAAACACCTAAAGGTATCACTTATACAGCACAAATGGATTTTCCATGTTGAAATGGGATGAGATTGAAATGATTTCTTTTGTACAAGCATAGGAGACAATGACAATTGAAATTCCTCCAGCTTCAAGAATATTTATGCCTGTAAATACTAATAAAAATGTCAACATTTAAGCCTATCAGGTCTAATTGATCCAAGTATGAATTTATTTGAGCAAGGTGTGTTAACTGTGATTCCAGGGATAATGGATACAGAAACCGAAAATATTATTTCTGTGCTTTACTGTGGCGATGATAGTATTTCAATTTATCCAAACATTAAATTAGGTACATGTGAATCCTTTTATGAACAAGGTCACAAGTCCAAAATAGATGTACAAGAACCAAAACAGAAATGCCTTCTGATTTCTTTACCAAATTGGTGATCCCAGATAATTTACAAGATCTAATTTGAAGAAGTTCAAAGAATTTAAATGATACAGAAAAACAAGAATTTATAAAATTGATAGTATAATACCAAGATGTTTTCTCAAAGTCCCCAACAGATCTAGAAATAGGTCACACTGACCTCGTACAGCATAGATAAATACTTGAGAGACCTTACCTATAAGAATACCTTCTAGGAAGTTACCCTCTGGGAAAAGATAAAAAGAAGGAAAAGAGGTTAAGAAAATGATAAATTTAGGTGTAATTGAATCATCTTCATGTCCATGGTGTGCACAAAAAGTTTAAGGGCAAAAGCGTGACCAATCTTGGAGATATTGTGTAGGTTACAAAAAATTAAATGATGTCACAGTAAAAGATGCATACCCCTCCCCTTGTTTAGATGTTCTTTGTGGCCTGCAGTACAGGGAACTAAGGAAAACAAAAGACCCTTTAAGGGACTACCAGTAAATGACAATAAATGCATTGAGGTTTTAAGTGCAAAAATCTCTCTCACTGTTTAAAGTGCTCCAAAGATCAGGGAACATGCATCTCAAATTCTCTCTTCTTCCAAACTCGTTTTGAAAAACCTACCAGCTCAAATAAAGTACAGAAAAGAGTAACAGTAACATTCCGAAACGTGCAATAAAAAAATTGGAATATGGATGTCTGTCCCTTGTACCACTTGCCTAGGAATTTGGACAGGGAGGATATTTTGGAACTTGAAGGTATCCAAATTGCTTGGCCTCCACGTAGTTGGAAAAGAATAAAGTCTGATAAAAAAGTGATGTTGGGAATACGCTGCTACCTCTGGAAATCAAATCCCAGCCATTAACGAGTAGTAATCGCACTGATCTACTAGACAAATATAATAGCCTAGCTCCCCCGGGACATAAGAAGTTGGATCTCGCATTGACAATAAAGTAAAAAGTAAGGCGCGTTACTATAATTATGAGTACTTTAGGACAATAGCTTTCTCTAAATCCTACTTTGGAGATGATAAGGAGTTTGTGGAAATG